>CM077210.1:4689435-4961935 GCA_039654625.1 Rhinogobio ventralis | reverse complement strand
AACTCTTCTAAAATAACATAGCAAAACATGAAACAGTAAAAAACATTATATAACACTTAATTTTAGCATTTACTCTCCCTTTTGAGTGTTATGGGAAAGCATGCTGGGAAATTGTCTAAATTAAAAGAAACAAGTTCATAAAACTCAACAATTAAACAGATTACTTAAAATGTGTCAGTTTTGTGAACTCAAAAGTAAAAGAAAGTTCTAAATACTCATAAAAGTTCATTTGATTAAATTAATTTGTTTAATTTGAGTTGGCTCTACTCAAACTAATTAATTATTTTGAGCGTTTGAGCTTTGCCATTTTACATATTGCATTGCCATTTTGCAAAAACAATAGTTTTATTCCAGGAAAATGTGGCAAGCACTGCTACCCTCAAGGGATACCACTTCAAGTGAGCGAATTGACCACATTTATAAATGTCTGCATACACGCAAGTGCTAGTAGCCAACAAAGAAGGCATGAAAAAACTAGGACGACTTGTTCAAGGTGTTCTTATTATGTCTGATCTTTTTGGCAGTTATTTGCGGCATGTTTCGCAGCACAAAGTGACTAGATCTCTTCATCAGCAGGCAATGACATGCTGTTCTATTCTGATGTTATTTTCCTCTAGGATGTTTTTTTTCCCCCATACTTTCTCAAGTGTATCTAAAAAAAAACTGAGCAGAAATGAATAGAGGGCTAGGCCAAAATTATTATTAAATACTTTAATATTTTTTTCCACATTCACCCGTGCCTGTTCGAGTGGAATACCTTCAGAGCGGCAGGCTGTCGGCATGATCCCTTCGCTGAGGCTGGGTGGAGCACAGCCCGGGCTGTCTGGATTCTTTGAGGGCTTGAAGGGAAAACCACCCAGAGATTTAATATCCAGAGGGACTGAAAGCCTGCTGGACGGCTGGAGAAACATGGGCTTGAACACTCGTGGGCAATCTTTAGTACTTTTTATAGTTTAGTAATAGTGTCCCAACAGACCCAGACAAAATCGGGAGTGTTTAATATTACTCAGGAATTGTTGTGGACTGACTAACATTTACCTGACACGCTCTGTTGGTGTGCAGATCTAGACCTGTACTGGTTATTGTGTTGTAAGACATGTTCTAAATTGTAAAATGATTAGGAAACATTATTAATTTTTTTTGGGCTTCTTAACAAGTCTGGCTAAATGGATGCATAGTGTTGATATTTATGCCTTACATGATATATAAAGTTGAAGAGCAGAGAGGCAGAACATTTAAATAAAAAACAATATTACTGTTTTTAGTGTATGCAGCCTTGTTGTGCATAAGAGACTTTTTCCAAAAACATTATAAAATCTTGCTCACAGTAATGTATATTAATTAGTGCTGTCAATCGATTAAAAAAGTGTAATTCAACTAATTAATCACACTTTTTTCTGCAATTAATTGCGATTAATCGCACCTAACATTAAAGTTTTTAATATATTTTGTAATAATTTCACATTTAATACCCAAATTAATGTAGAAACAACATAAAGACAGTATATTTTAAACATTTGATCTAACAGGTAGGAAATATAGGCTACAGAAATTGAATAAAGTTATCAAACACTTCACAGTCTTCACTGCATTAATTATAAATGAAATATAGATTAATCCTTATTAAAGCTACAAAAGCTCAATCAGACGCAGTGAGTGATTTTCTCGTTTGTCTTTTGTTCTTTGATTTACATTAACGACAGACATCACAGCAGCGGGTTTATTAGGCCCCGATCCCCAACCATTTTTTGCAGTGAGAGCCGCCTATTTTTAATAGTTTTTTATTGGCAGTGAGCGTTTTGCACTTTTTAGCCGCCTGCTGCACCTCACGTTTTTGTTGGAGCGCTCTGAGTGCCTGAAGTTAAAAAAAATCAACAATGAGCAGAAAACCGCCCGACGTCATTTGCTTTTTTTTTCATTGTCCAATCGAATGAATAGAGAGGCGGGCCTTACGTTGTGGTGAAAGAAGTTTACAGTTAGACTGACAGGACAGCTGATTCGGCAACATGAAAAAAAGGCAGATTCTATTTACACTAAGTGAAAATAACATTTTCTTAGCGATAGACGATATTTACACTAAGTGAAAATAATGATATATTCTATTTACACCATGTAAAAGTATCAGTTCTTTGCAATATTGGTAAATAGATGCTATTTATACTTTATTTTGACAGATACATACTATTTGCACCTCAGTATTGTTGTACATAAACAGGATGCAAAAATAACATAGAGTGTAAATCATTATATTTATTAAAATTATTAAATGGATGCCGCCTTAATGGGACAATAAAAGCCATACACCTACACCTAACCCTACCCAATAGATACTTTTATTATTATTAAACATTTCGTTAGGCACATTATTTCCACTTTTAGAAAATTTTTATTGAAAGTAAATGCCTTTCCGATGTGATATGTGATGGGAAAAGGGAGAAGAACAAGCTCTGCAAAAGGAGTATTCGAACCCTGGTCGAACGCGTCTAAACATTTTTCCTCGAGCCTTACGCTCTACTGACTATATGCTACTGAAGACATTTAAATAAGTGTGTCTTTTTTTAATCTTGTTTGGCCCAACCAGGCATTGTTAGGCGGAGCTAGTGTGAATAGCATTTGCCAACAAGGCACGTTATTTGCACTTGGTGTAAATAGACACAGAAAAAATGCAGCGTCTAAAAAACGCTTTTCTAAATTAAAAAAGTCAACCAAAAAAAGGCAGTGTGGTGCGCTTTGCGTTTTCAAACCTCTTTCTGATTGGGGCCTTTAAAATCTGAAGCACATGATGCGGATCTTGATCTGACATGCATCCGATGTCCTCACAACTCTTTGCGTTCATTTAACACTTTTTAACCCACAAGACTGTGTTTACGAGGATACTCGACAAAGCGGACATTTTGGCATACTTTTGTGTGTTTTTGTCCGTTCAAGCGCAAAAGAAGGCCACAACATTAAACAAAATAAAGTTGAGCTAACTTAAAAAAATAAGGCAACTTATCGCATTCAACTTTTTAAGTTAACTCAACTAACTCGCTCCAGTTAAAGTCAACTTAAAAACTTTTCATCTAATGAGTACCAGTTAATCTTTTGAACTTAAAACTTTTTGTCAAGACTACCAAAGACTGTTTAGCAATGCAAGCAGCTACAGTCCTTGATTTCCATCTCCATTTTTTCATTTTCAAAGTACATCACACAAACATAATTTGCCTTTTAAAACTAGAGGCACAAAGTTTACCATTTCACCCGGGCAAATAAGTTGCAAAAGTTGCAATGAGAAGAACATAGAGCGTAATGCCTCAACACATGTCTCATATCAACACAAAATCTCAAACATGGTGATGATCAAAAATTGTAATTAAGTAAAAATATGAACATATGATATGATACATATGCTTGAGAATCTAAGTAAGGTCAACAAAAAAACTTTTGATAGCAACATTTTCTTCTAACAAATGTAACAATAGCTTGAACAAAGATTATTTGGGATGAGTCAGTTTATTATCTTGAGTGAACTAAACAAGAATGCTCTAAACATGTTACTAACAAAAGTTTATTTGTTGACCTTACTTAGATTCTCAAGTATTTGTCCAAAACTTGTCCAAATGTTGTCCAAACTATCCAAATTAAGTTATCTGAATAAACAATTTTACATTCAACAATGTTGTGCCAGTTCCCAGCATGCATTGCAGCTTGAACATTTTTAATGTGGTAACTATTGTATAAAAACAATTATTGCTTTGCATTAACAGGCTTGATTTATGCTGCTGTTGCTGCTGTTGTCACTGTTAGCTGTCTCATGTTTCAGAGTTAATATTTTTACTGAATTACAATTTTTGATCATCACCATGTTTAAGGTTTGTGTTGACAAGAGACATGTGTTGAGGTGTTGCTAAACATTGTTTAATTGCCTTGACAATAAGTTTTAAGTTCAAAAGCCTACCTTCTACTCATTTCACGAGCAAAAGTTTTTAAGTTGACGTTTATGTCATCGTGGTGTGGGCGGTCGTGCACGTTGAGTGCATTTTGCGTGGCGGTGCACAGCAATTTTTATAACTTTGCACATGGCTCTGCTTCCGAAGATGCACGACTTCGAGGTGAATCTGGCCGAGCATGTATGTCTCACCACACCGGCACCCAGTTTGCGCGTCTTAATTAGTTGCTTACATTTACGAAAAAATTTGCCTACAATAGCAGAAATAAGCCTTTTTAATGTTCCAAAAATTAAATGAAAATGTTTAGTGAAATTAGAAAATATTTAATAGATTTAGTTGTATACATGTTCTCAGATCCATATATTTTGCTGTAATGTCACAAGTAATAATCTCAAGGTTTATTTAGATTTACACATTCTTTTGTAGTGTGATTTTGGTGAAGTGTACTAAAATAAATATCGTCACATGTGTACTTTACTACTTCTCACCGCTGATTCCTGGTGGTTTAGAGGACAATTACTCAGAGTCGCCCCCTGTAGTTTCAAAGAATAGTACAACAGCGAGTGCGTCAAGTATGGCCATATCCCAAATGGCACACTTCATATGCACTTTCGGTCTTGTGGACTTACAATGGCTGCTGCGTGAGCGTGTCCGTTAAGTCCATGAGACCGTAGGGTGTCCCATTTGTCATTTTAGGTTTCATAAGGATGATCACGGGCACCCCCTTCAAGGTTGACCTCGATGCGCATAGGTTCCCAACAGTCAAAGCGTCATTACGTTATGAAAGTGCGGACTCGTAGGAAGGCCCTGTCCCAAATGGCACCCTAAACACTTAAGGTCTTCCTACGACTCCACACTGGCTCCACACGTGACGTAACGCCGCTTTGACTGTTGGGAAGACACACATGGCAGCCATTGTCCAACAAGACTTAAAGTGCATATGAAGTGTGCCATTCGGGACAGGGTCGAAGACCGCGACTGTTTAGGGTGCCATTTGGGACAGGGCCTATAAACGCCTCGTCCATTTGGGGAGGTGCACGTGCAGTCAGCGGAAGCTTGCGGTGCGGAGCCTGGCGAAAGTATAAACAAGGCTTGAGTCCTGTGTATGTACGATCTAACAGCAATTCATACATATTTTACGAGGTGGCTAATTCATACAAATTTGTTCGACCTCACTCGTACGATTTTTGCTAAATCATATGTATTTGACAAGTTGGTCAATTCATATGATTTTGTACGAATTACCTACCCCTAACCCCACCCCTAAAACCTACCCATCACTTCTGTATAGACAAATCGTACGATTTCATACGAGTGAACTCGTACAAATTCGTACGAATTAGCCACCTCTTACAAATACGAACGAATTGGTTGTGAGATAGCGTTGGTATATCACACAGAGATGAGATTCACTGACAGCGTGCCAGTACAGATTTAAGTTCTTATTTTTGCTTCTTATCATGTCAATGGTTTAATAGCACTTGAATGATTGATAGCATGATCATATACTGTAGCGCAACCAAAGGATGACAGAAAAAAACTGATGCTGCGTTAACACGCTAATTTGGACAGCCCTAATATTTATACATATTTTTAATGAAAAATATATACTTATAAATTGTATTTGTAGGATATTTTATACTCATTCATAAATAAATGAATACAAATAAATAAATAAATAATAAGTTGTGAGATTTTTTTAGGCTTACGACCACAAATGGCCTACCAACTTTTGCAATTATGGATTGCCCTTTAGACTGAACACATTTTCAAAAAGCAACCATTACTTCTCGGGCAGAAGCGAAATGGAGGATTTTAATCATATCTCCTTTTACCCTTTTCAAAAACAACAATTAATGAAACTTAACATGTGCATCGATTTCAAACGTCTATTGTGGCAGGTCACTCCCACTCATGTTTTCTAGAGGAAAAGACAAAGACACCTCATTTGTGTCGGTGAAAGCATGTTGCGGTGATCTGTCAGTTTAGACAGCAAGGCTGTTTAACTCCACTAATTGTCAGAGTAACATGAAAAACAAAGCTCTTTTATCTATAATTTAATTATGTACAGAGCAACAGTCGCCGTGCAGTACAAATCAGAGACAGAGGGGGGACTGCCTGAACCTTGAGCTATGCGAGTCTGTCACCAGAGGCGGCAATAAACTCCATGCATTGATTGATCTGCACTCATTAAACTGAAGAACCAAAGCCTGCTCATGTCTCTTATGAGCATTATTATTAGTCAAACAAAACCGATTTAAGCTTTTAACCACAGCTTGCATTGTATTCTACTCAAAATGTGTGTTAAAGAGTGAAATCTACAGTTTGTATACAACATGGGGAGGATATCTGTCATTTAGAAAGTAAAGCACACTCTATTTGACTTGAAATACTTTTATTTGTCAGACGACGCTTCAGATGACTCTAAGACTCATGTCCTGCCTCAGCGTTACTGTGGATTCATGTCACAGGCATGTATAAGTGCTATGTATAACTGTGTCTTTAAATAAGCTCTTTATGGTGAGCTGTTCATTTTACTCTGAAATGAAATACGTGTTTATGAAAAGATTAAAAATGAAGAAAAAAATCAGTTATATAATTCCACAGGCACCGCTCTCATGATTATCATGTCAACAACATGACTATCTCTATTTCCCAATGTGTCAGTTTCCTGGTCTGTATGGACTGCAGGGACACCGATTTTGTAGTTGACAGATGAAGACATCCAGATGGCCATGTGGAGTTAGTCACACTAGCTTGCTATGCTAGCCCAGCATAGACCTAAGCAGGGTTATGGCCATTTGATGATGTCTGTTTTGGCCTTTCATGCCATTCTACAAGCTTAGCGAGCTACGTTACCACTTAGTCGCAGGATAAACAGACAAATCTCGTCTTGAAACACAAGTGTGGAGGCGTCTGACACGCACATCTGGAGATGAATAGTGCTCAGGCTTTCAAAATCACTAACAGAAATCTGGACTTTCATCAAGGTGACTGTACAAAAAGATTTTACTCCCACCCGTGTGTCTTGTCTCGCTCTCTTCACGATCGATGGAGATGAAAGCAAGGAATGGAAAGCAAAATTGGCTGAGTGATTTACAGTTGATGAGATATGACCTCTTTCTCATATATCACTCCATGTAGATCTACACAAATTCCTTTTAGGTTAAAGGTAGCACTGATGCTAAAGGAAGAAAGTAGCCAAAGACTGGATACCAAGACTGTTCATTCATATTACCCTCAATAAGAAAATATGGCAGAATAAGTCCTGCCTTCTAAGTGAAAGAGCCAGTCGCCAACAGTAAAGTCATTGCATCACTGCACAAACAATCAGTGTCCTGAGACACGTTTGGGACTGCACATCCGAATTGACTGGACCAACCTAAAAAGTACGCTAAAAAAACTTTGAGTGTAAGTTGGCAAGCAGTTTTAGAGATTTCGGCCTTTACCCATCCAAGTAGGAGTTGGTCTTGCATGCCAACAATAGCTGCCCAGAGGCGTTGCAAATATGGCTGCCGTGTGAACTGACTTTGCTTGAAAGGGACTTTGATGTAGCTCTGTGTTTACATGCACTTTAAAAGTTCAATTTCAGTCGTTTGTCTGAAAGCATATTAAAAACACCACATAGACATATCAACAGTATTAAAAACTTGATTTTCACCACAGGGGGACTTTAAATTAGCATGAATTACACAATTAAATGTTGTCACAATGGTGCATCAATTCAATCTTCCAATCTTCCATTCTTCAGTTCTTTAACACGGCGCAGCTGTTCTGCCCAAAAAATAAATGGCTCTTAGCTTACCTTTCAAATAAACCTCCTGCCCAGGTACAGCAGACAGGCATGGACCAAATGTAGCAACGGTCTAACATTACTCAGCCGACTCTTATAAATCAACCAGCCGTGAGAGAAAGAGAGAGAGAAAACAGCCCATGTGGGTTTTCCATGGTGTGAAATAGTAGACGGTGGCCCCTGTTTGAATGTGAAGGATGGCTAGCAGAAAGGTGTATAATTTCAGTGTTACCCCAGCTGCCTCAGGCAGCCCTTAAATGCTGACGGTACTCAATTTGCTGATCCGTGACCCGCCAGCCGTGTTGCATCACCTCGCTATGCTGCCATCCGCACGCGCATGTTATCCAGACATCTCTCCCTTGGAATTAATGTTAATTTGTTTGTGCAAATATGCTGCATGATAAGACATTAAAGGCTTCATATAATCTCCCCTGTGACTTACGAACCAGCACAATATGTTTCATTTTATGACTACAATTATTATCTAAATTTATTATGGATGAACATAATAACTTCAAATCATGCAATAACAGCTGTCGTTATCAGGCTGAGCGGGAAAATAGGTGTGAATTTGCTGTCCTTGAGGCGCGTAACAAATATGGAGCATATTGATTTTTAATTTCACAAAAGCACAACCAATAGTGATCCAGAAACCTTCAGCAATTATTGTTCAATCAGAAGGCTAATGACATAAAACACAGGCCCAAATGAGCTCACTTTAGGGAAAGCCATTGAACACACACACATACTTTAATGAGATGCACTCAAGCATCTGTAGTGATGAAAGTGAGTTTATCTGTCATTATGTTGCTTTGGTTGTATCTGGAGTAATAGTAGGAGATGTTTCACTCATATAAAATAATGGAATGGAAGATGTCATAACATTTAATATGGAGGCTATAGTCCCTTAAGAGCCAATCTGAAGTAAGTTATTTAAACGTAACATTGACAAACGGGTTAGGCGATTTCAGTCTTTCCTCCCAGACAGCAACATATTGTGTGCTCAGATACAGCCCACATCAGGTACACAATGAATCCACATGTACCAGATGTGGCCCGGATCTGGGCCTACACTATGTTGCTGTCTGGGATAGCTAGGAGGCATACATGCCTGACTGGAAATGCTCAGGGCTTTTACTAAGATGGCTGCCAAATGCTGGGCTGACTTTGTGCACATTGGCACTCAGGTGATTGGAGCTCATACAGAATTTAACACTAGTGTCGTGGTGATAAATCATAAAGGCATGATGATATACAAACCTTGAGATGTCAGTTCGCCTGGGAATCAGTTGAATGTTCAGTTGGAAGGGAAAAAAGACAATTGATAATCATTATATGATCCCACTGGCAGTTATGGCAATTAAATGAGACATATAATCGTAAAAAAATGTTAATTTGTTGCGTGTCTGGAGATTTCATGCAACAGTAAGGATGACAGGCACTAATAAACATGCAATTCCACAAGACCTTCAACTTCAACTCCCTATCTAGATGTAATAATAATATTTCACAATTCCATTGTATTATACAAATATATTGTGATTACGTTTAACTAATATATTAATGAATTAACTTTTTTTTCACATGAGAGTGATTCTATAATTGGAGATACATTTTGCATTTCAAAAAGTTAAGGAAAGAAACAGAAATTCTTTCCAGTATCTTACTGAAAACATATTCAATTTTAATAATTCAGTGCTTGCCAAACACAAGTTATTTCCCTATTTTACTTTTAACGAAAAAGTCATTTCTTTGTAGTATTGTTTGTCAACTCTGTTACAGACAAATTAGGCAATATGTAGAAATAACATCGGTAACAGAGTTTGACGATAACAGGATTGACAACTTTTTAGCCAAAAACTCCACTTGCTAGCATAAATGCTACACGCACATGGCACTAATGAAATCATGATTAAAAGACTTTTAAACAACCCACTGTGTGATCAGTGATCAATTCTGTTTTCATTGTAATATCATGGTAACAGTTTAGATTTTTTACAAAATAACTCTTGGTGTAAGAGCTTTTTAGATTAAAATATTTTCTCAGAGAGAGCACACACACCTTTCAGTGCTTCAGATCTTATCAGTGAGGGAATGTGACATCATTTCCTGTATCTCACATAGTTGTGGGAGATAATTCACCAATTTAAAGGCAAAGTGGTACAGTAACAGAATTGACGCAAGATTTATGGACACACATTTTTAGACGATAAAAGTTGTTTTTAAAACAATTTAATGTTGTAGAATTAGGAAAATGACTATTTAGGGCTTTTATAAATAAAGTAAATGAAATATTACCAAAAGAAAAGTAAAATAAAATATTTTGATTACACAATGATATATGATGGAAAAAATACACTAATTCAGACAACACGAAATCATGATTTTTCAGCTATATAAGAGACTTTTACAGAAAATATATTGTTATGGCCTGTAACATCTTGTGATCCATGACAATGAGTAACAAATTATTAAAATAATTAAAAATATAACCATTTGAAAAAAGCTGAAAAAATAATGACTTTGGAGACCTAGAGTCCTATTTTAACGATCTGAGCACATGGTCTGAACGCTTCTCTAGCTAGCGAGGAAACTGATCTGCTCATGACGCCTGCTTGCTCGTCATTACTGCAAATAGGTATAAATCTGATACATGCATTGACTATCCATGTAGGCATTTTTATATTTATGTACACAATAATAATCTTTTACATTTTAATCCTTTTATTTTTTATATTTAAAAATGTTTGTGTGCTGCTGGGCGTCCCTGTGTGTAATAAGCAGAGTGTATGTGCGTTGTGCACCCGCCTATAGGCACATATTACTAACATGCCGTTTAAATAACACAAAAAATACTGCACTATTGACTTTAGACCAGGTATTTGTTGGCGAATGGCGCAGTCGTTTTCAGTTCCTCAAAATAGCAACGCGTCAACAATGCACCTGAACACACCTCGTTTTCAGACCAGCACGCCCATGGGCGAACAGATGGGCACGAGTGCATTTGCTATTTAAACAACGTGGAGCTGGATGTGAAAATGATAACTGCGTCAGGCTGAAACTAGCAAAAAACACTTGCGTCGTGCCTGGCGTCACATTGCGCCGGGTGTGTGATAGGGCCCCAAGCAGGGGCGTAGCACAAGATCCTGGGCCCTATGCATAGGCAGTCCTGATGGGCCCCCATGTTCCTCAACATAAAATATATTCCAGACTTTTCAAGGGCCCTCTCTCCCCTTGGGGCCCTGGTAATCAGTACTGGTTTTACCCCCCAGTCCGACACCCCTGGCCCCAAATGTGTCTGCAATTATAGAATCACCCATAAACATTGTTGGTATCTGTTTTGCATGGCTGAATGTGAAGTATAACTAAACTGTGTTTAAATGAATAAATAGATATTGTTGTATATCTATTATGTATTGTATTTCTGTATTTAAATTTAAATTTCATCAGAACAGTTAAGTATGTTAAAAGTACATACAAAGAGAAGTAAATTGACTATTTGATAATACAACATCAAGTGTTTATTGTGTCACTATTTTGGCACAATATATTATTTATTTGTTAAAATATGCCAAAAAGTAAACAAGCCAATACACAAGTGATTTCAAAAATACCTAAGAAGTATTGGCTTGAAGTGTCAGATCCTTGGCACATGCCGCTCTTTGATTTCAAATCCAGATTTTGTAACTGCATTAAAAGAAAATCCAGGATGGGAACAGATGTTTCTTTTATGGTGCTGTAAAAGTCAAAGACGGCTTTTTTTTTTGTGAGGTTTTGGGGGGTTTTGGGGCACCCCTCTTGATGCAAGATGTAATGTCCAAACAACAAGAAATTATATATTGCTAGATCTAAATGAACACATTGTGTGCTCAAAACAAAAAAAGAGATGAAAATGTACTGCGACTAGTAGCTATAGAACCTCAAATTTGCCATAAGATGTTCAGAAGGCCCTGCAAGTTCTTTGTTTATTTCACACTGTGCCAACTTCATTAACTTCACATTGTACCAATCTAAGCTTGAGGTCCCTAGCAGTCATTTGCCCTGGGGCAGTGGCCCTCATTGGCCCGGGTCTGTAATCCGTCTTTGCTATAGTTTAATCCGCATTGTTTTTGTTTTTTAAATTAATTGTTTTTCATAGAAAACATTTGAACAAAACTGTCATAGTTACAACTATGACAACTTCGTCTTACCACTGTAGAAAGAAAGCAGTGAAAAGTCATATTTTTTGCATCTTCTTGTTTAAAAAATGAACACATAAGAAGGTAGGAAGGTGAGGGAAAGGGGAGGAGAACTGCCTTAGCCCTTATTGATAGTCTGAGTACCCATAATGAGATGCCAGCAGCTCTCTGCAAAGTTTGGAGTCATCTCCATCATTAAGGCGCCCACATGGACTTTTGACTTTAAGCATAGGTAAAATTTCCTTGAGGGAAAGAAAAGAGGGATTATGTAAGCTTTGAAGGGATTGGAGCACGTATATCCCAGTTCCTCTGCCTTGTTTCATCTTTTGATTCAGTTAATTCTTTGTAGGGTAAAGGAGGATGTGAAAGCGCTGACTGCCAGCTGAATATTCTTTCTCTCTTTCATTTGTGCTCTTCCGCTGCGTCCTTCTCCTTCACTTTTCTCTCACATTTTCTTCCTCTCCATCTTACAGTCTTCCATTCGCACTTTCTCTCTCATTTCCAAATGCAGTGCTCTTTTACTCTTGCTCCTGTTTTTGTTGCTCCTGTCACCTCACAAGTTGTTTTCACTGTTTGCTCTTTTCTGCACCCCTCTTTCCATCACAGTGGGGTATAACATACTGATGCTGACAGGAAGACTCCAGAGCCACATCCGAGTTAGCTGGCAGCTCATTTTCCCAAGCTTATGCCAAACACACTGCTGTGTACAAATAGGCAGAGCTGACCCCACTCTGTGCCACATACAGTAAGTGTCCATGCTTACAAAAAACCTACTCAGAAAATGTTCAGCTAAGCGCTACAGCACAAACAACCACTTGTTTCCATTTCAAAAGTGCTGGTGTTGCGTGCAGGTCTGAATAGGGAATGTCAGCTTTAATTCCGGAATTTGATTTGAGGGAGTAAACAGAATGCTGATTTAGAATGTTGCAATTTAGGGATGTAGAAATGCATACAGTATGTAAAGATGGTTTATTCCTGTGATGGTAAAGCTGAATTTTCAGTATCATTACTCCAGTCTTCAATGTCACATGATCCTTCAGAAATCATTCTAATATGATGATTTGGTGTTAATGATTTGGGAATAAATGTTTTTCTCCAATGCATGTTGGCCACAATTATTGGCACCAGATGGCTTTGGTGCAAACAGGGATAAAAAAGTCCCCTATTCCCACGGTTAAATATACCGCTGGATCTTTAATGTTGTGGGCCTATGTTTTTGCTGAAGGTCCTGGACATCTTATTCAGATTCATGGTATCATGGATTCTAGCAAAAAACCTGACGCTTCTGCTAGAAATCTTATTAGGGGCCTGTGGTTGGATCTTCCATCAGGACAATGATCCTAAACAAACATCCAAATCAACACAAAAATGTGTGACTGAGCACCAAATGAAGCTTCTGCCATGGCCGTCCCAGTTCCCTGACCTGAACCCTAGAGAGAATGAGTGATGAACTGAAGAGAAGAGCTGGGAATCTGAAGGATCTGGAGAGATTCTGTATGAAGGAATGATCTCTGATCTCCAAACTCATCAGGCATTATAGAAGAAGACTCAGAGCTGTTATCTTGGGAAAAGGACGTTGCAATAATTGTGGCCAACGTGAACTAGAGAAAAACATTTATTTCATAATGAGATTTTCCTCCCACTTTCGATTGTTTTACTTGTAATTTTGTAAATATTTTTAATGAAAGATCAAAAGGATAAACAATGCAGATTTATTTTCACAGCCGCCTTTGCTCATATATTCACCAAGGGTGCCAATATTAGTGGAGGGCACTGTATACTGTATTACAAAATTATATAAACATTTTTTGACTTGTTTCTTTTATTTGAATTGTATTGAGCAAATTCTTCTTTCTATCATTGCATGTCAGATTCAATATCCTGTGGGATGCTGCTACTTAATCTAATACTAAGCATGCATTGAAACGGTGTCAATTCCTAAATTCTAAATGCTGTTCAGGTCTGCACAGTGTTTTCAGCAGGAGTGTGTGTTCTTTCAAGATGACAGTTCTGACTCTAAATGAGGAAAGACAGTCTTCTGGTCAATAAAAACATTATTGATACCTCATGTTAACCTTTACATCATCTTGTTATAATCTTAGAGAGTCTGTTATGATGAGTCATAAAAGATGTAGCAAGTACAGTATGCTGCATAGCTAAATTATTAATGGAGTATTTTTGTCCTTGCAGCAATGCAGGCAAACATTAGCCCCTTTAACACACACAGTCTTTACTGGTAAATTACCGGTAAGAGATCATGCAACAGTTTGAATTTTGAGCATTTTTAGGTTTTTCTATGTGTACTGAAGCATTCCTCGCATTCCATTCATTCCTAAGTGGGTCAAATTGACCCGCGAGGAAAGAATTGGTTACTTTTTTTAAATTTCAACCACAAAACTCCTTGAATTCAGTCATTTTTTTGTGTGTATTTGTGGTTCAAGTATGACAAAAGTCCTAGGGTTTTGGAACACTCCAATGAGCAATCACTATTAAGATTTTTGGGTCAAAATGACCTAAGCAAAACGTGTTCTGTTTGATCACCCCCTTATGCCTGTCACTCAGACGTCAAAAATGCTGTCAAATTGAAAACAGATAGTGAAACTAAAGCGCTTCTCCTCGTGTAGGCGAATGAAGACAACGGTGCGGCGTTTAAATATAATTTCCGATGACTGACATCACTGAATTTACTGGTATTTTGGTGCTGATGTGTGAATGGTCTCTTACCGGTAAAAAGCCAGAACGCCGATGCTTGTGTGAACAGCATATTTGTGTATTTACCAGTGTGAAATTGACTATTTACATGAGAGAGCTTCAGGTGATGGACTGGCACACATGGTTATTATGTTAACATCTTAAGAACATGCCAACAATATTCAAATTATCTTTTGGGTGCGATTCTGATCTAAAAGTAGGAGAATATTCTAGAAATGTGTCAGTGATGACAGGCACCGCAAAGTAATAATCTGCTGGACCTTGAGGACGGAAGAGATTTATAAGGATGGGAAAAAAAAGATTTTGGTTCAGGCCTCGAGTAGCAAAGCTGCTTCGAAACATAAATTGAATTGAAGAAGCATCAGCCGCACAATGATATCAGATAATTAAATCAAGAAACAATTGTGCTTTATGTCTTTTTAAAATCTCTGACTTAACATGTGAAATCTGAAACCATCACTCGGGGAGACGCAAAGCCTCACAAAAAAAGAAAGAAAAAAACCCTTTTTAATTCCCAGGGATAACTTAGCATCAGAGGAACCGGAGAGCTTGTCGTCATGGAGGGCAAGATTAGCAATTATTCTTCATTCCGAGAGCTCACCATCGCTGGTTATGTATAACAAAGGCTCTCAAAGTTTGCACTTTGCCTCTGAATAGGTATAAAATCCCTTTTTTTCTATTAAATTGAAATCTCTCCCCTGACATAACAGATATGGCATCTGAAAACTTAATAAGTCATTTTCACAGCTCATCAGCCATTCCTGTTCCAGAAGCTTCGTCCTAGCGCCGTGGACATCGCAAGCCTCAGAGGCCAGGAGGATAATGTACTTTCTGTCAAATCGTGACACTTGATTGACATGCTGAGACAGGTATTAGGCCTCATTTTCTACCCGTACATCCCTGAGTTAATATCTCTAGATGGCTGTGAGGAAAAAGAGGATGAAAATAGATTTGTTTGGATGAGTGTTTACTCCCCTGGATGCTTTAGAATCAAAGCTCTTAAAAACATCCTATCAAAGCCGAATCTGATACGTTTGATGGCATGAAGTGGAATATCTGACCTCAATCTTAGCAACAGTCACACTTCTACAGAATGGATAAAGAATGAATACAACTCTCCATAAAAAACACTAGATATACTCATGGTCATGATCATAATGCTAATGTTAATTTGGATCCTTGTGTTCTTTGTTTTTACTATGAAAACACTCCTAACTATAAGAACACTCCAATTAAGCCATTCACAAAGAAAACATAAAACAACCTTGTTTCTTTCAGATTTTTGATTTGTGATCCTGATCCTTTCAGATCCTCATAGCTCTCTTTCAGCATTCATTCTGTTCTCTACTGTCCCTGCGCTTGTGGAAAGGCAAAGGCTGTCAAGAGGGCACGTCATTCTTTCCCATGATGCACTGCAGTCACATACTTGCACTAACAACTGTAAAGCTGTGTGACAGTACGGATCATGTGTTCAGAACAGACATGCTTGATCACTCAAAATAGTGTAATGACCATTGTTTTCACTAAAGGTGCACTATGTAACTTTTCCGTCCGCTAGAGGTCGCCTATTCAAAACAAAGGCGTAGTTTGATGACGCATAGTTCGAGCGCAGAATCTTGGGACATGTGGTCTTCACCTCACAGCCGGAGGAAAAGAATCGGGATAGGACTCGGGCAGAAATCATGCGATTATTAACGTTACTGTAGTATGAAGCAGAGCAGTACCGAGTGTTGTGGGAGCTGAGCAAGGCCACTGGAGCGATTGTTAATAAGATGAACACAACACACACCTCGCGAGCAGCGGGACTTTTATTATGCCACGGTCGTCGGTGCCATTTCCGCTTTTCCGGTCATGAGTATAAGGTAACACAGCTCTGTTTATCATATTAGATATATTTGATGATGTTATGACGTTACTCTGTGCGTTCGCTCGGTGGCTGCTATGACACTTGTTGCACACTGCAGTGAGAGTAAAGCATTTCTGCTAAATAAAATCGGAAACCGAGGGTAACGCAGATATGATGCAATTGACAGGCGACTCCCTCACACGTCCCGGTTCCTTGGTTAAAATAGCAATTTTCTCACGATTTAGAAATAGTTGGAAACATTTGGGATATTGTAAGTACTCAACTGAACAAAATATATAACACTGGCCTAGTGGTTTTTGGATATTTTACAGGTCAACCAAAAATAAAAAGTATGGCATCATTTACTCACCTTCGTGTTGTTCCAAGCATGTATGACTTTTTTTCTTCTGTGTAAGATTTTTTTTTTATTATTAATTTGCACGTGATTAATTTTTTCAGTTTAAGATTAACACAGCATCCATTTTTTTCTATCATCCTTTGTCTAGCGTTACATTATATGATCACTCTTATTCATGCAAATGCTTTTAAACCATTCAAGCACAACAAGACAAAAGAGAATGCGCTGTCTGTGAATGTCCTGGGTGCGTCTCAATCAGCTCCCTAGTTTCCTAGGTGGTGAATCAGTATGCCCTGATCAGTGCCCTGACTACTGAACTAGGGAGCTGATTGAGACGCAGCCCTTGTCTGAAAGACGCGCGAGTTCTCTTCGCACACAATTATGCCAAAATGCCCATTTTGTCGAGTATTCTCACAAGAGCAGTCTTAAATGAGTTAAATAACATCTTAAATTAACTTAAAAGAGCTGTGGAGAAAATGAGATGCTCGTCAGATCCGCGTCATGTTTGGCAGCGGTAGATCTTAAAGTGACAGCAGCGACTAATGCTGTCTGTCATTAATGTTAATCACGGAACAAAGGTAACAGAAAAAATTGCAGCTTTAAAAAAGGAGTTATTCTATATATAATTCATTATTTATGCAGTGCACACAGTTTGATAACTTCAATTTTAACTTCAACTGTTCAATTTCTGTATATTTCCTACCTGTTAGACAATAAATATGACATTTATTATAACGGGTTTATGTGAAGATTGTTTTAAGTTCACTTGAAATTGATAGAGCTTTTAATTACACTGCAATGTTGAATGTCTATCATTAATGTTTTAAAAAATATATTATTAGTATCAGTGATTCTGGCCTTCATTCATAAAAATATGCCATTACAACAAATATTTAAAATATGCTGTCTTTACGTTGTTTCTACATTCATTTGGAAAGTAACTGTGAAATAATTTCAATATAAAAAATATTAAAAACGCAGATGTTTTTAATCGTGATTAATTACAGAATATTTTTTGCAATTAATTCGTTTTTTTTTTTATCGATTGACAGCACAATTTTTTCAAATTCCTGGGTTTATACACTCTTAGAAGAAAAGGAGATACAGTTTATTTTGATAGTCCACTTTAGACATTCTACTAACTATAAGTAAGTTTGCAATGACATGTTAACTTATTCTACTAACTCTAACCCTAATCCAAACCCTAACATAACAGTATGCACAGTACTAATACTGTAATGAGAGTTATCTGACATGTAGTTGCAAAGTTACTTATAGTTAGTAGAATATCTAATGGTACATTTACATGACAACGATGTACTAAATGTGGAAAAGTTTTTCCTTTGCGTTTTTCGTCTACTCATGTTACGCAGCATGTTTGAGCTTCCTCAAGAACCAATGAGGTTCATTCTCGTGTTACGCAGCACATTTGAGCTTCCTCAAGAACTAATGAGGTTCATTCTCGTGTTACGCAGCACGTTTGAGCTTCCTCAAGAACCAATGAGGTTCATTCTTGTGTTATGCAGCACGTTTGAGCTTCCTCAAGAACCAATGAGGTTCATTCTAGTGTTACGCAGCATATTTGAGCTTCTTCAAGAACCAATGAGGTTCATTCTCGTGTTACGCAGCAAGTTTGAGCTTCCTCAAGAACCAATGAGGTTCATTCTCGTGTTACGCAGCACGTTTGAGCTTCTGTAAGAACCAGTGAGGTTCATTCTCATGTTACGCAGCATGTTTGAGCTTCCTCAAGAACCAATGAGGTTCATTCTCGTGTAACGCAGCATATTTGAGCTTCCTCAAGAACCAATGAGGTTCATTCTGGTGTAACTCAGCACATTTGAGCTTCTTCAAGAACCAATGAGGTTCATTCTCGTGTTACGCAACACATTTGAGCTTCTGTAAGAACCAATGAGGTTCATTCTGGTGTAACGCAGAACATTTGAGCTTCTTCAAGAACCAATGAGGTTCATTCTTGTGTTATGCAGCACGTTTGAGCTTCCTCAAGATCCAATGAGGTTCATTCTAGTGTTACGCAGCACATTTGAGCTTCCTCAAGAACCAATGAGGTTCATTCTCGTGTTACGCAGCACGTTTGAGCTTCCTCAAGAACCAATGAGGTTCATTCTTGTGTTACGCAGCACGTTTGAGCTTCCTCAAGAACCAATGAGGTTCATTCTCGTGTTATGCAGCACGTTTGAGCTTCCTCAAGAACCAGTGAGGTTCATTCTAGTGTTACGCAGCATATTTGAGCTTCTTCAAGAACCAATGAGGTTCATTCTCGTGTTACGCAGCAAGTTTGAGCTTCCTCAAGAACCAATGAGGTTCATTCTCGTGTTACGCAGCACGTTTGAGCTTCTGTAAGAACCAATGAGGTTCATTCTCATGTTACGCAGCATGTTTGAGCTTCCTCAAGAACCAATGAGGTTCATTCTCGTGTAACGCAGCATATTTGAGCTTCCTCAAGAACCAAAGAGGTTCATTCTCATGTTACGCAGCACATTTGAGCTTCTGTAAGAACCAATGAGGTTCATTCTGGCGTAACGCAGCACATTTGAGCTTCTTCAAGAACCAATGAGGTTCATTCTCGTGTTACGCAACACATTTGAGCTTCTGTAAGAACCAATGAGGTTCATTCTGGTGTAACGCAGAACATTTGAGCTTCTTCAAGAACCAATGAGGTTCATTCTTGTGTTATGCAGCACGTTTGAGCTTCCTCAAGATCCAATGAGGTTCATTCTAGTGTTACGCAGCACATTTGAGCTTCCTCAAGAACCAATGAGGTTCATTCTTGTGTTACGCAGCACGTTTGAGCTTCCTCAAGAACCAATGAGGTTCATTCTCGTGTTACGCAGCACGTTTGAGCTTCCTCAAGAACCAATGAGGTTCATTCTCGTGTTATGCAGCACGTTTGAGCTTCTGTAAGAACCAATGAGATTCATTCTGGTGTAACGCAGCACATTTGAGCTTCTTCAAGAACCAATGAGGTTCATTCTAGTGTTACGCAGCACATTTGAGCTTCTTCAAGAACCAATTAGGTTCATTCTCGTGTTACGCAGCACGTTTGAGCTTCTGTAAGAACCAATGAGGTTCATTCTCGTGTTACGCAACATGTTTGAGCTTCCTCAAGAACCAATGAGGTTCATTCTGGTGTAACGCAGCACATTTGAGCTTCTTCAAGAACCTATGAGGTTCATTCTCGTGTTACGCAGCAAGTTTGATCTTCTGTAAGAACCAATGAGGTTCATTCTAGTGTTACGCAGCACGTTTGAGCTTCTTCAATAACCAATGAGGTTCATTCTTGTGTTATGCAGCACGTTTGAGCTTCCTCAAGAACCAATAAGGTTCATTCTCGTGTTACGCAGCACATTTGAGCTTCTGTTAGAACCAATGAGGTTCATTCTGGTGTAACGCAGCACATTTAAGCTTCTTCAAGAAACAATGAGGTTCATTCTTGTGTTACGCAGCACATATGAGCTTCTGTAAGAACCAATGTGGTTCATTCTGGTGTAACGCAGCACATTTAAGCTTCTTCAAGAACCAATGAGGTTCATTCTCATGTTACGCAGCACATTTGAGCTTCTGTAAGAACCAATGAGGTTCATTCTAGTGTAACGCAGCACATTTGAGCTTCTTCAAGAACCAATGAGGTTCATTCTCGTGTTATGCAGCAAGTTTGAGCTTCTGTAAGAACCAATGAGGTTCATTCTCGTGTTACGCAGCACGTTTGAGCTTCTGTAAGAACCAATGAGGTTCATTCTGGTGTAACGCAGCACATTTGAGCTTCTTCAAGAACCAATGAGGTTCATTCTCGTGTTACGCAGCAAGTTTGAGCTTCTTTAAGAACCAATGAGGTTCATTCTCGTGTTACGCAGCACGTTTGAGCTTCCACAAGAACCAATGAGGTTCATTCTCGTGTTACGCAGCACATTTGAGCTTCTGTAAGAACCAATGAGATTCATTCTGGTGTAACGCAGCACATTTGAGCTTCTTCAAGAAACAATGAGGTTCATTCTTGTGTTACGCAGCACATTTGAGCTTCTGTAAGAACCATTGAGGTTCATTCTGGTGTAACGCAGCACATTTGAGCTTCTTCAAGAACCAATGAGGTTCATTCTCGTGTTACGCAGCAAGTTTGAGCTTCTGTAAGAACCAATGAGGTTCATTCTCATGTTACGCAGCACTTTTGAGCTTCCACAAGAAGCAATGAGGTTCATTCTGGTGTAACGCAGCACATTTGAGCTTCTTCAAGAACCAATGAGGTTCATTCTCGTGTTACGCAGCACGTTTGAGCTTCTTCAAGAACCAATGAGGTTCATTCTCATGTTAAGCAGCACATTTGAGCTTCCTCAAGAACCAATGAGGTTCATTCTCATGTTACGCAGCACGTTTGAGCTTCCTGAAGAACCAATGAGGTTCATTCTCATGTTACGCAGCACGTTTGAGCTTTCTCAAGAACCAGTGAGGTTCATTCTCGTGTTACGCAGCAAGTTTAAGCTTCCTCAAGAACCAATGAGGTTCATTCTCGTGTTACGCAGCACGTTTGAGCTTCCTCAAGAACCAATGAGGTTCATTCTCGTGTTACGCAGCACATTTGAGCTTCCTCAAGAACCAATGAGGTTCATTCTCGTTTAAGCTTCTGTAAGAACCAATGAGGTTCATTCTCATGTTACGCAGCATGTTTGAGCTTCCTCAAGAACCAATGAGGTTCATTCTCGTGTTACGCAGCACGTTTGAGCTTCCTCAAGAACCAATGAGGTTCATTCTCGTTTTACGCAGGACATTTGAGCTTCCTCAAGAACCAATGAGGTTCATTCTCATGTTACGCAGCACATTTGAGCTTCCTCAAGAACCAATGAGGTTCATTCTCATGTTACGCAGCACGTTTGAGCTTCCTGAAGAACCAATGAGGTTCATTCTCATCTTACGCAGCACGTTTGAGCTTTATCAAGAACCAGTGAGGTTCATTCTCGTGTTACGCAGCAAGGTTGAGCTTCCTCAAGAACCAATGAGGTTAATTCTCGTGTTACGCAGCACGTTTGAGCTTCTTCAAGAACCAATGAGGTTCATTCTCGTTTGAGCTTCTGTAAGAACCAATGAGGTTCATTCTCATGTTACGCAGCATGTTTGAGCTTCCTTAAGAACCAATGAGGTTCATTCTCGTGTTACGCAGCACGTTTGAGCTTCCTCAAGAACCAATGAGGTTCATTCTCGTGTTACGCAGCACATTTGAGCTTCCTCAATAACCAATGAGGTTCATTCTCGTGTTACGCAGCACGTTTGAGCTTCCCCAAGAACCAATTAGGTTCATTCTGGTGTAACACAGCAAGTTTGAGCTTCTTCAAGAACCAATGAGGATCATTTTCATGTTACGCAGCACGTGTGAGCTTCCTTAAGAACCAATGAGGTTAATTCTCGTGTTACGCAGCACATTTGAGCTTCTGTAAGAACCATTGAGGTTCATTCTCGTGTTACGCAGCACATTTGAGCTTCTTCAAGAACCTATGAGGTTCATTCTTGTGTTACGCAGCAAGTTTGAGCTTCCTCAAGAACCAATGAGGTTCATTCTCGTGTTATGCAGCATGTCTTAGCTTCCCCAAGAACCAATGAGGTTCATTCTGGTGTAACGCAGCACATTTGAGCTTCTTCAAGAACCTATGAGGTTCATTCTCGTGTTACGCAACAAGTTTGAGCTTCTGTAAGAACCAATGAGGTTCATTCTAGTGTTACGCAGCACGTTTGAGCTTCTTCAATAACCAATGAGGTTCATTCTTGTGTTATGCAGCACGTTTGAGTTTCCTCAAGAACCAATGAGGTTCATTCTCGTATTACACAGCACGTTTGAGCTTCCTCAAGAACCAATGAGGTTCATTCTGGTGTAACGCAGCACATTTGAGCTTCCTCAAGAACCAATGAGGTTCATTCTCGTGTTACGCAGCACATTTGAGCTTCCTCAAGAACCAATGAGGTTCATTCTCGTTTGAGCTTCTGTAAGAACCAATGAGGTTCATTCTCATGTTACGCAGCATGTTTGAGCTTCCTCAAGAACCAATGAGGTTCATTCTCGTGTTACGCAGCACGTTTGAGCTTCCTCAAGAACCAATGAGGTTCATTCTCGTGTTACGCAGCACATTTGAGCTTCCTCAATAACCAATGAGGTTCATTCTCATGTTACGCAGCACGTTTGAGCTTCCTCAAGAACCAATGAGGTTCATTCTCGTGTTACGCAGCACGTTTGAGCTTCCTCAAGAACCAATGAGGTTCATTCTCGTGTTATGCAGCACGTTTGAGCTTCTGTAAGAACCAATGAGGTTCATTCTCGTGTTATGCAGCATGTCTTAGCTTCCCCAAGAACCAATGAGGTTCATTCTGGTGTAACGCAGCACATTTGAGCTTCTTCAAGAACCTATGAGGTTCATTCTCGTGTTACGCAGCAAGTTTGAGCTTCCTCAAGAACCAATGAGGTTCATTCTCGTGTTACGCAGCACGTTTGAGCTTCTGTAAGAACCAATGAGGTTCATTCTCATGTTACGCAGCATGTTTGAGCTTCTGTAAGAACCAATGAGGTTCATTCTCATGTTACGCAGCATGTTTGAGCTTCCTCAAGAACCAATGAGGTTCATTCTCGTGTAACGCAGCATATTTGAGCTTCCTCAAGAACCAATGAGGTTCATTCTCATGTTACGCAGCACATTTGAGCTTCTGTAAGAACCAATGAGGTTCATTCTGGTGTAACGCAGCACATTTGAGCTTCTTCAAGAACCAATGAGGTTCATTCTCGTGTTACGCAACACATTTGAGCTTCTGTAAGAACCAATGAGGTTCATTCTGGTGTAACGCAGAACATTTGAGCTTCTTCAAGAACCAATGAGGTTCATTCTTGTGTTATGCAGCACGTTTGAGCTTCCTCAAGATCCAATGAGGTTCATTCTAGTGTTACGCAGCACATTTGAGCTTCCTCAAGAACCAATGAGGTTCATTCTCGTGTTACGCAGCACGTTTGAGCTTCCTCAAGAACCAATGAGGTTCATTCTCGTGTTACGCAGCACGTTTGAGCTTCCTCAAGAACCAATGAGGTTCATTCTCGTGTTATGCAGCACGTTTGAGCTTCTGTAAGAACCAATGAGATTCATTCTGGTGTAACGCAGCACATTTGTGCTTCTTCAAGAACCAATGAGGTTCATTCTAGTGTTACGCAGCACATTTGAGCTTCTTCAAGAACCAATTAGGTTCATTCTCGTGTTACGCAGCACGTTTGAGCTTCTGTAAGAACCAATGAGGTTCATTCTCGTGTTACGCAACATGTTTGAGCTTCCCCAAGAACCAATGAGGTTCATTCTGGTGTAACGCAGCACATTTGAGCTTCTTCAAGAACCTATGAGGTTCATTCTCGTGTTACGCAGCAAGTTTGATCTTCTGTAAGAACCAATGAGGTTCATTCTAGTGTTACGCAGCACGTTTGAGCTTCTTCAATAACCAATGAGGTTCATTCTTGTGTTATGCAGCACGTTTGAGCTTCCTCAAGAACCAATAAGGTTCATTCTCGTGTTACGCAGCACATTTGAGCTTCTGTTAGAACCAATGAGGTTCATTCTGGTGTAACGCAGCACATTTGAGCTTCCTCAAGAACCAATGAGGTTCATTCTCATGTTACGCAGCACGTTTGAGCTTCCTGAAGAACCAATGAGGTTCATTCTCATGTTACGCAGCACGTTTGAGCTTTCTCAAGAACCAGTGAGGTTCATTCTCGTGTTACGCAGCAAGTTTAAGCTTCCTCAAGAACCAATGAGGTTCATTCTCGTGTTACGCAGCACGTTTGAGCTTCCTCAAGAACCAATGAGGTTCCTTCTCGTGTTACGCAGCACATTTGAGCTTCCTCAAGAACCAATGAGGTTCATTCTCGTGTTACGCAGGACATTTGAGCTTCCTCAAGAACCAATGAGGTTCATTCTCATGTTACGCAGCACATTTGAGCTTCCTCAAGAACCAATGAGGTTCATTCTCATGTTACGCAGCACGTTTGAGCTTCCTGAAGAACCAATGAGGTTCATTCTCATGTTACGCAGCACGTTTGAGCTTTATCAAGAACCAGTGAGGTTCATTCTCGTGTTACGCAGCAAGGTTGAGCTTCCTCAAGAACCAATGAGGTTAATTCTCGTGTTACGCAGCACGTTTGAGCTTCTTCAAGAACCAATGAGGTTCATTCTCGTTTGAGCTTCTGTAAGAACCAATGAGGTTCATTCTCATGTTACGCAGCATGTTTGAGCTTCCTTAAGAACCAATGAGGTTCATTCTCGTGTTACGCAGCACGTTTGAGCTTCCTCAAGAACCAATGAGGTTCATTCTCGTGTTACGCAGCACATTTGAGCTTCCTCAATAACCAATGAGGTTCATTCTCGTGTTACGCAGCACGTTTGAGCTTCCCCAAGAACCAATTAGGTTCATTCTGGTGTAACACAGCAAGTTTGAGCTTCTTCAAGAACCAATGAGGATCATTTTCATGTTACGCAGCACGTGTGAGCTTCCTCAAGAACCAATGAGGTTAATTCTCGTGTTACGCAGCACATTTGAGCTTCTGTAAGAACCATTGAGGTTCATTCTCGTGTTACGCAGCACATTTGAGCTTCTTCAAGAACCTATGAGGTTCATTCTTGTGTTACGCAGCAAGTTTGAGCTTCCTCAAGAACCAATGAGGTTCATTCTCGTGTTATGCAGCATGTCTTAGCTTCCCCAAGAACCAATGAGGTTCATTCTGGTGTAACGCAGCACATTTGAGCTTCTTCAAGAACCTATGAGGTTCATTCTCGTGTTACGCAACAAGTTTGAGCTTCTGTAAGAACCAATGAGGTTCATTCTAGTGTTACGCAGCACGTTTGAGCTTCTTCAATAACCAATGAGGTTCATTCTTGTGTTATGCAGCACGTTTGAGTTTCCTCAAGAACCAATGAGGTTCATTCTCGTATTACACAGCACGTTTGAGCTTCCTCAAGAACCAATGAGGTTCATTCTGGTGTAACGCAGCACATTTGAGCTTCCTCAAGAACCAATGAGGTTCATTCTCGTGTTACGCAGCACATTTGAGCTTCCTCAAGAACCAATGAGGTTCATTCTCGTTTGAGCTTCTGTAAGAACCAATGAGGTTCATTCTCATGTTACGCAGCATGTTTGAGCTTCCTCAAGAACCAATGAGGTTCATTCTCGTGTTACGCAGCACGTTTGAGCTTCCTCAAGAACCAATGAGGTTCATTCTCGTGTTACGCAGCACATTTGAGCTTCCTCAATAACCAATGAGGTTCATTCTCATGTTACGCAGCACGTTTGAGCTTCCTCAAGAACCAATGAGGTTCATTCTCGTGTTACGCAGCACGTTTGAGCTTCCTCAAGAACCAATGTGGTTCATTCTCGTGTTATGCAGCACGTTTGAGCTTCTGTAAGAACCAATGAGGTTCATTCTGGTGTAACGCAGCACATTTGAGCTTCTTCAAGAACCAGTGAGGTTCATCCTCGTGTTACGCAGTACGTTTGAGCTTCTGTAAGAACCAATGAGGTTCATTCTCGTGTTATGCAGCATGTCTTAGCTTCCCCAAGAACCAATGAGGTTCATTCTGGTGTAACGCAGCACATTTGAGCTTCTTCAAGAACCTATGAGGTTCATTCTCGTGTTACGCAACAAGTTTGAGCTTCTGTAAGAACCAATGAGGTTCATTCTAGTGTTACGCAGCACGTTTGAGCTTCTTCAATAACCAATGAGGTTCATTCTTGTGTTATGCAGCACGTTTGAGTTTCCTCAAGAACCAATGAGGTTCATTCTCGTATTACACAGCACGTTTGAGCTTCCTCAAGAACCAATGAGGTTCATTCTGGTGTAACGCAGTACATTTGAGCTTCTTCAAGAACCAATGACGTTCATTCTCGGGTTACGCAACACATTTGAGCTTCTGTAAGAACCAATGAGGTTCATTCTGGTGTAACGCAGCACATTTGAGCTTCTTCAAGAACCAATGAGGTTCATTCTCATGTTACGCAGCACGTTTGAGCTTCTGTAAGAACCAATGAGGTTCATTCTTGTGTTATGCAGCACGTTTGAGCTTCCTCAAGAACCAATGAGGTTCATTCTAGTGTTACGCAGCACATTTGAGCTTCCTCAAGAACCAATGAGGTTCATTCTCGTGTTACTCAGCACGTTTGAGCTTCCGCAAGAACCAATGAGGTTCATTCTCGTGATATGCAGCGCGTTTGAGCTTCCCCAAGAACCAATGAGGTTCATTCTGGTGTAACGCAGCACATTTGAGCTTCTTCAAGAACCTATGAGGTTCATTCTCGTGTTACGCAGCAAGTTTGAGCTTCTGTAAGAACCAATGAGGTTAATTCTAGTGTTACGCAACACGTTTGAGCTTCTTCAATAACCAATGAGGTTCATTCTTGTGTTATGCAGCACGTTTGAGCTTCCTCAAAAACCAATGAGGTTCATTCTCGTATTACACAGCACGTTTGAGCTTCTGTAAGAACCAATGAGGTTCATTCTGGTGTAACGCAGCACATTTGAGCTTCTGTAAGAACCAATGAGGTTCATTCTGGTGTTACGCAGCACATTTGAGCTTCTGTAAGAACCAATGTGGTTCATTCTGGTGTAACGCAGCACATTTGAGCTTCTTCAAGAACCAATGAGGTTCATTCTCGTGTTACGCAGCACATTTGAGCTTCTGTAAGAACCAATGTGGTTCATTCTGGTGTAACGCAGCACATTTGAGCTTCTTCAAGAACCAATGAGGTTCATTCTCATGTTACGCAGCACATTTGAGCTTCTGTAAGAACCAATGAGGTTCATTCTGGTGTAACGCAGCACATTTGAGCTTCTGTAAGAACCAATGAGGTTCATTCTCATGTTATGCAGCAAGTTTGAGCTTCTGTAAGAACCAATGAGGTTCATTCTTGTGTTACGCAGCACGTTTGAGCTTCCACAAGAACCAATGAGGTTCATTCTGGTGTAACGCAGCACATTTGAGCTTCTTCAAGAACCAAAGAGGTTGATTCTCGTGTTACGCAGCAAGTTTGAGGTTCTTTACGAACCAATGAGGTTCATTCTCGTGTAACGCAGCACGTTTGAGCTTCCACAAGAACCAATGAGGTTCATTCTGGTGTAACGCAGCACATTTGAGCTTCTTCAAGAACCAATGAGGTTCATTCTCATATTACGCAGCACGTTTGAGCTTCCACAAGAACCAATGAGGTTCATTCTCGTGTTACGCAGCAAGTTTGATCTTCCTCAAGAACCAATTAGGTTCATTCTGGTGTAACGCAGCACGTTTGAGCTTCTTCAAGAACCAATGAGGATCATTTTCATGTTACGCAACACGTTTGAGCTTCCCCAAGAACCAATGAGGTTCATTCTCGTGTTACGCAGCACATTTGAGCTTCTGTAAGAACCAATGAGGTTCATTCTCATGTTACGTAGCACGTGTGAGCTTCTTCAAGAACCAATGAGGTTCATTCTCATGTTATGCAGCACATTTGAGCTTCCTAATGAACCAATGAGGTTCATTCTCATGTTACGCAGCACATTTGAGCTTCCTCAAGAACCAATGAGGTTCATTCTCATGTTACGCAGCACGTTTGAGCTTTCTCAAGAACCAGTGAGGTTCATTCTCGTGTTACGCAGCAAGTTTGAGCTTTCTCAAGAACCAGTGAGGTTCATTCTCGTGTTACGCAGCACGTTTGAGCTTTCTCAAGAACCAGTGAGGTTCATTCTCGTGTTACGCAGCAAGTTTGAGCTTCCTCAAGAACCAATGAGGTTCATTCTCATGTTATGCAGCACGTTTGAGCTTTCTCAAGAACCAGTGAGGTTCAATCTCGTGTTACGCAGCACATTTGAGCTTCTGTAAGAACCAATGAGGTTCATTCTGGTGTAACGCAGCACATTTGAGCTTCTTCAAGAACCAATGAGGTTCATTCTCGTGTTACGCAGCAAGTTTGAGCTTCTGTAAGAACCAATGAGGTTCATTCTCATGTTACGCAGCACGTTTGAGCTTCCACAAGAACCAATGAGGTTCATTCTGGTGTAACGCAGCACATTTGAGCTTCTGTAAGAACCAATGAGGTTCATTCTCGTGTTATGCAGCACGTTTGAGCTTCTTCAAGAACCAATGAGGTTCATTCTCATGTTACGCAGCACATTTGAGCTTCCTCAAGAACCAATGAGGTTCATTCTCATGTTACGCAGCACGTTTGAGCTTCCTCAAGAACCAATGAGGTTCATTCTCATGTTACGCAGCACGTTTGAGCTTCCTCAAGAACCAGTGAGGTTCATTCTCGTGTTACGCAGCAAGTTTGAGCTTTCTCAAGAACCAGTGAGGTTCATTCTCGTGTTACGCAGCACATTTGAGCTTCCTCAAGAACCAATGAGGTTCATTATCATGTTACGCAGCACGTTTGAGCTTCATCAAGAACCAATGAGGTTCATTCTCATGTTACGCAGCACATTTGAGCTTCCTCAAGAACCAATGAGGTTCATTCTCATGTTACACAGCACGTTTGAGCTTCTGTAAGAACCAATGAGGTTCATTCTCATGTTACGCAGTACGTTTGAGCTTCTGTAAGAACCAATGAGGTTCATTCTCATGTTACGCAGCACATTTGAGCTTCCTCAAGAACCAATGAGGTTCATTCTCATGTTACGCAGCACATTTGAGCTTCTGTAAGAACCAATGAGGTTCATTCTCATGTTACGCAGCACGTTTGAGCTTCTTCAAGAACCAATGAGGATCATTTTCATGTTACGCAGCACATTTGAGCTTCTTCAAGAACCAATGAGGTTCATTCTCATGTTACGCAGCACGTTTGAGCTTCTTCAAGAACCAATGAGGTTCATTCTCATGTTACGCAGCACATTTGAGCTTCCTCAAGAACCAATGAGGTTCATTCTCATGTTACGCAGCACGTTTGAGCTTCTGTAAGAACCAATGAGGTTCATTCTCATGTTACGCAGCACATTTGAGCTTCCTCAAGAACCAATGAGGTTCATTCTCATGTTACGCAGCACATTTGAGCTTCTTCAAGAACCAATGAGGTTCATTCTCATGTTACGCAGCACATTTGAGCTTCCTCAAGAACCAATGAGGTTCATTCTCATGTTACGCAGCACGTTTGAGCTTCTGTAAGAACCAATGAGGTTCATTATCATGTTACGCAGCACGTTTGAGCTTCTGTAAGAACCAATGATGTTCATTCTCATGTTTTGCAGCACGTTTGAGCTTCTGTAAGAACCAATGAGGTTCATTCTCGTGTTACGCAGCACGTTTGAGCTTCCTCAAGAACCAATGAGGTTCATTCTCATGTTACGCAGCACATTTGAGCTTCCTCAAGAACCAATGAGGTTCATTCTCATGTTACGCAGCACGTTTGAGCTTCTTCAAGAACCAATGAGGTTCATTCTCGTGTTACGCAGCACGTTTGAGCTTCCTCAAGAACCAATGAGGTTCATTCTCATGTTACGCAGCACGTTTGAGCTTCCTCAAGAACCAATGAGGTTCATTCTCATGTTACGTAGCACGTGTGAGCTTCTTCAAGAACCAATGAGGTTCATTGTCATGTTATGCAGCACATTTGAGCTTCCTAATGAACCAATGAGGTTCATTCTCATGTTACGCAGCACATTTGAGCTTCCTCAAGAACCAATGAGGTTCATTCTCATGTTACGCAGCACGTTTGAGCTTTCTCAAGAACCAGTGAGGTTCATTCTCGTGTTACGCAGCAAGTTTGAGCTTTCTCAAGAACCAGTGAGGTTCATTCTCGTGTTACGCAGCACGTTTGAGCTTTCTCAAGAACCAGTGAGGTTCATTCTCGTGTTACGCAGCAAGTTTGAGCTTCCTCAAGAACCAATGAGGTTCATTCTCATGTTATGCAGCACGTTTGAGCTTTCTCAAGAACCAGTGAGGTTCATTCTCGTGTTACGCAGCACGTTTGAGCTTCTTCAAGAACCAATGAGGTTCATTCTCATGTTACGTAGCACATTTGAGCTTCCTCAAGAACCAATGAGGTTCATTCTCATGTTACGTAGCACATTTGAGCTTCCTCAAGAACCAATGAGGTTCATTCTCGTTACGCAGCACGTTTGAGCTTCTGTAAGAACCAATGAGATTCATTCTTGTGTTACGCAGCACATTTGAGCTTCTGTAAGAGAGAATGAGGTTCATTCTCGTGTTACACAGCACGTTTGAGCTTCTGTAAGAACCAATGAGGTTCATTCTTGTGTTACGCAGCACATTTGAGCTTCCACAAGAACCAATGAGGTTCATTCTCATGTTATGCAACACGTTTGAGCTTCTTCAAGAACCAATGAGGTTCATTCTTGTGTTACGCAGCACATTTGAGCTTCCACAAGAACCAATGAGGTTCATTCTCATGTTATGCAGCACGTTTGAGCTTCTTCAAGAACCAATGAGGTTCATTCTCGTGTTACCCAGCACATTTGAGCTTCTGCAAGGACCAATGAGGTTTGTTCTTGCGAGTCAAGTGTGTACGGTTGAGCTTCTATTTATGTGAATAAAAGCCTAAATTTAATCTGTCCATCATAAAGCAATCCTCTTCAGAAAGTTTGGACTAAACCACTTAAATACGTATGGATTAGTTTTACACATCTCTTTATGAACCTTTTTAAGCATCAGTGTGGTAGTTGCGTGGACAGAAATTTAAAATACTTCATTTTTGTTTTGAAGATGAAAAAAAGTCTTACGGGTTTGGAACAACATGAGGGTGAATTATGGTTTTTTTTTTTTTTTTCGTTTTTCAGTGAACTAACCCTTTAAAATAACATTTCTTTAAGATCAGATTTCTTTCATAAGATTTCTTTAAGTCTTTAAAATCTGAATTTTAGCTACACACACAGGTTTTATGTTTTATGGGGACATCCCATAGAATTTTTTTTATACTGTACAAACTGTATATTCTAATCCTTAACCTACCATTCACAGAAAACTTTCTGTATTTATAAGTTTTCAAAAAAACATCACTTATTATAATTTATAAGCTGTTTTCCTCATGGGGACCAAAACAAATGTCAAGGATTTCAGATACTGCTGTCTTTGTGGAGACATTTTGTCTCCATAATGTAGGGTTTACCTGAACCACACACACACACACATACCAATAAATACTCACCAAGTGCATTTCATATGATGACAGAATCTGTACCATTAGAATAAAATGTTAATTTTTATCATAAACAAACTATTGCCTTTACCTCCAGACCTGCCATTATGACTTGCTTGGTTTCTCTGCTACCAAAAAAGCATACTGACTCCAAACAGCTCTCTATTTCTACTAAAATGTAATGCATATAGCAGTCAGGAAGAGTCTCATTTATAATCACACTCCCTTGTGTCTTTATTACAGACCACTGGAGGCAAGGTTTGAACAATCCGACGGATATATGAGATAATTCACAGATTTATCAATTCATACGCTCTACTCTGTTCATTCCTAGCCCACCTATTAACGCTCCATTAGTTTCTTGCCCTGAAAAGAACATGGCTATAGCATAACAAATGAAAATAGTAAATAATATGCAGCGCTCCTGGCAAATATGATAATACAGACTTTCTGTCCTGTTGGAAAGTGGCCACTGGTTTTCAGGTTGTGAGTGGTGTAGAAGCTGATAAGGTTTTAAAAAGAAGGAGGGAAGGTATATAGCTGGTAATTAATCCAGAATCCAGAAAAGCCTGGTAAGTTTCAACACAGTTGTAAAAAGTATATGAGATACCTATGGGACAACTATTTTTTCCCCTTGTGATTATTTATTACAAAAATATTTAAAAGCCATTCATGCATGCACTGACTTGAATATGCATTACCTTTCTATGATGGGCAGGTTTTTATTTAATTAAAAAACATGAATTGAAATGAAATTATGTCATAGAGAGGACACCTGCAGACCGTTATGTGTGTAAAAGTCAATAAAATAGCAGATAATTTGACCTCTTTATGACACAGCAAAGTTAGACATGGTTGCAATATTATGTGGTGTGACTCCCCAAAAACAATGATATTTATGAATTAATAATTCAGTGTTTATAATTAATATACTGTACTGTATATATACAGTACTGTGCAAAAGTTTTAGGCACGTTGGTATTTTCACACGAATTTTTTTTTTAAGCCAGTTATTTATATATTTTACTGTAGCGTGTCAGTAGGAAATATCAGATTACATTTCCAAACATTCATTTTGCAATTAATTGTAATAATCCAGTGAGATTTTTATTTATTTATTTTTTTTATGCACAAGAAGTCTGACAGCAGCCGGTATGATCTGATCTCACCGTCATCGAGTCTGTCTGTGATTACATGAAGAAACAGAAAAAAGACTAAATCCAGAAGAACTGAGGCAACGTCTCCCAGACACTTGAGGAAACCTTCCTGCAAAACTACATGAATAGGTGTAGGAATAGATGCAGGTGACAAAAGCCGTTTTAAACGCAAAGGGTGGTCACCCCAAATATCGATTTGATTTAGTTAATAGAAGTTAATTCATAAATAAAAGCTATTTATGTTATTATTTTTGACAGCATTCTCACTCTAAAGCGTTCTGACAAGTGCCTAAACTTTTCACAGTACTGTAGTTTTGCAGGTAGGTTTACTCCAGTGTCTGGGAGACGTTGCCTTAGTTTTTCTGGATTTAGTCTGTCTCAGTTTTTTCTGTTTCTTCATGTAATCACAGACAGACTCGATGATGGTGAGATCAGATCAGACCGGCTGCTGTCAGACTTCTTGTGCATAAAAAAAAAAAAAATCTCACTGGATTATTACAATTAATTGCAAAATGAATGTTTGGAAATGTAAACTGATATTTCCTACTGACACACTACAGTAAAAGATATAAATAACTGGCTTAAAAAAAAATTTCGTGTAAAAAAAATACCAACATGCCTAAGACTTTTGCACAGTACTGTATATTTTAATGTAAAAATACTTAAATAAGTACTGAGTAATAATAATTAACTACTTACTATAGCGTTACAGATTTGTTTAGGGTTAGTTACTTGTAATTATGCATAATTTACTGTTATTACTATAGTAAGTACTTGTAGTAGCGTGTAACTGTATCACCTTAAAATAAAGTGTTATCCAAGTTTTCTATTTAAATATATTTTTTTTAAATGTCATTTATTTATTTGATGACAATGATCCTTCAGAAATCATTCCAATTTGCTGCTCAATAATTATTTCTTATCAATGTTGAAAATGGTTGTGCTGTATAATATTTTTTTGTGGAAACCATGATACATTTTGTTTTCAGGATTAGAAATATCAAAATAACAATATACAGGAGCTGGTCATATAATTAGAATATCATCAAAAAGTTGATTTATTTCACTAATTCTATTCAAAAAGTGAAACTTGTGTATTATATTCATTCATTACACACAGACTGATATATTTCAAATGTTTATTTCTTTTAATTTTGATGACTATAACTGACAACTAAGGAAAATCACAAATTCAGTATCTCAGAAAATGTGAATATTGTGAAAAGGTTCAATATTGAAGACACCTGGTGCCACACTCTAATCAGCTAATTAACTCAAAACACCTGCAAAGGCCTTTAAATGGTCTCTCAGTCTAGTTCTGTAGGCTACACAATCATGGGGAAGACTGCTGACTTGACACTTGTCCAAAAGACGACCATTGACACCTTGCACAAGGAGGGCAAGACACAAAAGGTCATTGCAAAAGAGGCTGGCTGTTCACAGAGCTCTGTGTCCAAACACATTAATAGAGAGGCGAAGGGAAGGAAAAGATGTGGTAGAAAAAAGTGTACAAGCAATAGGGATAACCGCAACCTGGAGAGGATTGTGAAACAAAACCCATTCAAAAATGTGGGGGAGATTCACAAAGAGTGGACTGCAGCTGGAGTCAGTGCTTCAAGAACCACTACGCACAGACGTATGCAAGACATGGGTTTCAGCTGTCGCATTCCTTGTGTCAAGCCACTCTTGAACAACAGACAGCGTCAGAAGCGTCTCGCCTGGGCTAAAGACAAAAAGGACTGGACTGCTGCTGAGTGGTCCAAAGTTATGTTCTCTGATGAAAGTAAATTTTGCATTTCCTTTGGAAATCAGGGTCCCAGAGTCTGGAGGAAGAGAGGAGAGGCACACAATCCATGTTGCTTGAGGTCCAGTGTAAAGTTTCCACAGTCAGTGATGGTTTGGTGTGCCATGTCATCTGCTGGTGTTGGTCCACTGTGTTTTCTGAGGTCCAAGGTCAACGCAGCCGTATACCAGGAAGTTTTAGAGCACTTCATGCTTCCTGCTGCTGACCAACTTTATGGAGATGCCGATTTCATTTTCCAACAGGACTTGGCACCTGCACACAGTGCCAAAGCAACCAGTACCTGGTTTAAGGTATCCCTGTTCTTAATTGGCCAGCAAACTCGCCTGACCTTAACCCCATAGAAAATCTACGGAGTATTGTGAAGAGGAAGATGCGATATGCCAGACCCAACAATGCAGAAGAGCTGAAGGCCACTATCAGAGCAACCTGGGCTCTCATAACACCTGAGCAGTGCCACAGACTGATCGACTCCATGCCACGCCGCATTGCTGCAGTAATTCAGGCAAAATGAGCCCCAACTAAGTATTGAGTGCTGTACATGCTCATACTTTTCATGTTCATACTTTTCAGTTGGCCAAGATTTCTAAAAATCCTTTCTTTGTATTGGTCTTCTTTGTATTGAAACTTGATTGTGCCCATGATGGCGGCGCGAGTACATCGCGAGGCTCGGGGTCTCTCCAGATTCTGCAATGTTGCGGTATATTTCTTGCTCATTTCGGGTCTGTTCATGCAGAACAGTTGTGCCTTTACATCGTACACCCGATGTGAGCTTTTGGATATTGGTTTGCGAATTTCCGACAGTTTTATGGACAACCTTCGACTCCTTCCTGAGATCACCAGAACACCCGATGCTATGCACTCTACCCGTCCAGGCGGAAGTGCTCGCAGGCGGCGTCGAGATCGTAAACAAAGGCGGGGGAAGCGCGGAGGACTAAGAGCTAAGCTAAAGCTAACACCACACCGGCTCTCTTTACCCAGCATTTTCCTTGCCAATGTACGGTCGCTGGTGAACAAAATGGAGGAGATTCGACTCAGTATCACACACAGCAAGAGACTTTTGAACTGTAACGTCTTAATATTCACGGAAACATGGTTAAACAGCGGAATACCGGACAACGCTATTGAGCTAGCGGGACGCCACACACTCCGGGCAGATAGAACATTAGATGGCTCCGGTAAGACCAGAGGTGGTGGATTGTGCATTTACATTAACAAAGCATGGTGCACAAACTCTGCTATTGTTGGGAGACATTGTTCAGCTAACCTTGAGTTTCTCATGGTTAAATGTAGACCGTTTTATCTACCGCGGGAGTTCACTTCCACCATTATAACTGTAGCCTATATTCCCCCGGATGCTGATGCTAAGCTTGCTATGAAAGAACTTCACACAGCCATCAGTAAACAACAGACTGTTCACCCAGAAGCTGCGTTTATTGTTGCTGGTGATTTTAATCATTCAAACTTAAAGTCAGTGCTACCGAAATTTCACCAGCATGTTTCCTGTCACACCAGAGGAAACAAAACTTTAGACCATGTTTACACAAACATGGCTGGAGCTTACGTTGCGACACCCCTCCCCCACCTGGGACAGTCAGATCACCTTTCTTTGTTCCTCACCCCCAAATATGCACCCCTCATCAACCGTGTGAAGCCATCAGTGAAGACCATCAAGGTGTGGCCTGAGGGGGCAGATCTCATACTCCAGGAAAGGTTTCTACACACAGACTGGAGTATGTTTGCTTCCCAAGCCACCAGTGGCTCTCACACAGACATTGACTGCTACACCTCCTCTGTACTGGATTATATCAACACCACCACTGACAGTGTTACAACCCAGAAGCAGATCACCACATACCCTAATCAGAAGCCATGGATGAACAGGGAAGTACGCTCCTGTTGAAGACACGCAATGCTGCCTTCAGATCAGGAGATGCACAAGCCTACAGCACATCCAGAGCAAACCTGAAGAGGGGCATCAAAGAGGCCAAGCACTGCTACAAGCTAAAGATAGAGGGACACTTTTCCAACTTTGACCCTCGACGCATGTGGCAGGGCATTCAGGCCATCAGTGACTACAAACCCACCCACTCCACCCCCGCAGCCACTGACATCAACTTCCTGAACGAGCTAAATTACTTTTATGCTCGCTTTGAAAGAGACAACAGAGAAACTGCCACCAAGGCCAAACCCTCTGCTGACCACCCGCCAATCACACTCTCCTCCACAGACGTCTGCAATGCACTGGGTCGAATCAGCCCGCACAAGGCTGCTGGACCAGACAACATCCCTGGACGAGTACTCAGGGCATGTGCAGAACAGCTCGCTGGGGTTTTTACAGACATTTTCAACTTGTCTCTTGCCCAAGAAACCATACCAACATGCTTTAAATGCACTTCCATTGTGCCAGTACCAAAACACTCTAGCCCGAGGTGCCTTAACGACTACCGCCCTGTAGCACTCACACCCATCGTTATGAAGTGCTTTGAGCGGTTGGTCTTGGCACATCTAAAAGAATCTCTACCATCCACATTGGACTCACACCAGTTTGCCTACCGTAGCAATAGGAGCACAGAGGATGCAGTCTCCTTGGCACTGCACTCTGTGCTTACACATCTGGACAATAAGAACACGTATGCACGTATGCTGTTTGTTGACTTCAGCTCAGCATTCAACACTGTCATCCCAACCAAGTTAATAGCCAAACTTGGAGACCTGGGCATCAACACCTCAATGTGCAACTGGATATTGGACTTCCTGACCAACAGACCCCAGAATGTTCGATCAGGCTCCACCTACTCCACCTCCACCACACTCAATACTGGCGTACCACAGGGCTGTGTGCTAAGCCCATCTCTACTCCCTCTTCACCTCCGATTGCAAGCCTGTGTATGGATCTAATTCCATCATCAAGTTTGCGGACGACACTACAGTGATTGGACTCATCAGCAACAACGATGAGACCGCCTATAGGGAGGAGATCCAGCACCTGGCCACATGGTGCACTGAAAATAATCTGCTCCTCAACACCACCAAAACAAAAGAACTCATCGTGGACTTCAGGAAAGAGGCAAGAGGCACACACGACACCATCCACATCAATGGAACGGCTGTTGAGCGTGTCTCCAGTTTCAAGTTCCTGGGGATCCACATCTCGGCGGACATGTCCTGGACAACCAACACCTCCAGCCTGGTCAAGAAGGCTCACCAGCGTCTTTTCTTCCTGAGGACACTGAGGAAGAATCAGCTATCCTCGGCTATACTGGTGAACTTCTATCGCTGCGCAATAGAAAGCATCCTGACCAACTGTGTTACAGTATGGTATGGGAGCTGCTCTGCTGCAGAGCGCAAGGCACTACAGCGGGTGGTGAAAACCGCCCAGCGCATCACAGGGACTCCACTACCTGCCATCGACCACATCCAGAGGAAACGCTGTCTGCATCGAGCTCGCAGCATCCTTAAGGACTCCTCTCACCCAGCCCACAAACTGTTTTCTCTCCTGCCCTCTGGTAGGCGTTTCAGGTGCCTCCGGACCAGGACCAGCAGACTTAAGAACAGTTTTTTTCCCAGAACTGTCTCCATATTGAACTCTAACCCTCGTTGATCCCACTCCCCCTATATACTGATAACCCTCCTCTCCCCCTCACATCTGCCTTCACTTGTTATTTGCACTACTGGATGCTCATTTGCACTATCGACTGTTTATTACAGTAACCCCTGTACATATATGCATCTTGCACTACTTACCTAACTGGAATATGCTCATTTGCACTATCGACTGTTACTACAGTAACACCTGTTCATATATGCATCTTGCACTACTACCTAACTAGAATATGCTCATTTGCACTATATCGTTCATTGCTATACTGCCCATCTTAGCCTAACATATCATTATATACATCTATCTGTAAATTCTGCTTATAGTAATAGCCATCTGTATATATATTCAGTACATATCTACCCTGTAAATTCTGTTTATAGTAATATCCATCCGTATATTACATTCAGTATATATCTATCTATCTGTAAATTCTGTTTACAATAATAGCCATCTGTATATATATATTCAGTACATATCTATCTGTAAATTCTGTTCAGTATATATCTATCTGCAAACTGTTTATAGCAACATCCATCTGTATATTATATTCTATACATATCTATCTGTAAATTCTATTTATAGTAATAGCCATCTTTATATTTATTCAGTACATATTCATGTCCTGCACTTGCTGCTATTGCACTTCTGGTTAGACCCAAACTGCATTTCGTTGCCTCGTACCTGTACTTGTGTAATGACAATAAAGTTGAATCTAATCTAATCTAATCTAAGTAATATTCTAATTTTCTGAGATACTGAATTTGGGATTTTCCTTAGTTGTCAGTTATAATCATCAAAATTAAAAGAAATAAACATTTGAAATATATCAGTCTGTGTGTAATGAATGAATATAATATACAAGTTTCACTTTTTGAATGGAATTAGTGAAATAAATCAACTTTTTGATGATATTCTAATTATATGACCAGCACCTGTATATTGTAAATGTTTACTTTTGTAACATTTTAAATGCCACTTTTTTTTTTTTATCAATTTAATGCATCACTGCTAAATAAAAGTATTAATTTCTTTCAAAAAATATATTTCTGAACCCAAACTTTTGAATGATAGTGTGTATAATCTGTATATATAAATGCAGAACCTAAAACTAACACTCGCCAAGTGCCAAATGTGAGTAAAAATCGGCATTGGCGTCGCCAGTTGGCCAGTAACAATTTTTAAAATTCGAACAATGCCATGTTAGAGCGCTTGAATGGACAAATTCACTCAAAATTAAAAATGCCCGTCTCGACTTGTCTTAAGTGAACACGCATGAAAAAATCACTCACTGGTCTTGAACTTTAAAAAGATATGAAGACTATGCAGTGTTAGCTATTTATCTGAAAACTATTAGAGCTGCCTGAAGAGCACTGCTTATTTCATTTGTATCTTTGTATTTATTGTCATAATAAATGAATCGTATTCATTATTGCTTGTAATTTAATTGTTTGTTCTTATTTTTTTACTGACTGTTTACTTGTCTTTAAAAATGTAGGCTATTAAATTTATATTAGTTAAGCTAGTTTTAGCTGTGGTATCGAAATTGGAATAGAGGATTGTGAATTTTCACTAGTATCTAAGATTTTGGTGTCATAACTGCCTGTTTTTGTGTTATGGCTGGTAAAAAATATTTTTGGCTGGTAAATTTTCTTAAGTCACCAGCCATTGGCAGGTGTGGAAAAAAGTTAATTTTAAGCCCTGTGTAAATGTATTCAAGTTGCACATTTTTAAGCTAATTTTTCCCCTCTTTTTTCTTATATCTGTGTCATTTACCCATCTTTTAGCTCTCCTGCTAGGCCATATAATAGGCCATCAGTAGCATTCACACTGAGGCTGTACATGACAATGCTCTATCTGTGCAGTAGTAGTTTAGAGAGTCCTGTTGCTAGTTGTGGTGGGAGTGTCGAGGAAGAGGACAGCCTAAACAGAACTCCTCCTGCCAGTGGACCCAGCAGGTAGAAATCGCTGAGGTACATTCTCCCATTCAGTGGTCTACATCCATCTCCCAACCCCAGGGTTCCTATCTTGCACTCTGACTCCAGCTCAAATCCCGGCTAATGCTCCGAGCTCTGAATGTTTACTCTCATTTTCCAGCTTATTTGTCGTGTCAATTTATGAGGGATGTCGGCGAATGGAGCCTGTCATTTCCTTTGGCTCATATGAGTGCGGTTGTGAAACTGTGCCAGTATTCGAGTTCCGCTCATGGTTGCCCAAATCCGACTGCTCTTTGCTGACATTTTACGAAGGAAAATCAATTTCTGAGCGTTACCAAATTCAAAAATTATCATTCTCTCTACCTTTCCTGCAATTTTTTTTTTTCGCTCGCTCGCTCCTTCTTTCTGTGCCGTGTTAATTATGCCAAGACATCAAGCCCCACTGTTGCTCGTTCTATCTGGACAGGTAGAAAAGTGGATGGCTGTCAGCAAAACTTGACTGTTATTTCAGGCACAAGTCAACACACTTTATTTTTACTGTTGACACAACCCTGCCAATAAGTTCTTGCTTGGAGGATTGAGATGGAGGGAAAAGTTGCAGAATCTTACACTTTCCTCCTTTCTGTTTCATCCTTTCATCAGTTTTTCCCCCCTGTGATTTTAAATCGCACAAAAAGCATCAGACAGTCATAAACAGGATGCACTAAAAAAAATATTTGGTAACGTTTTATTTTATGGTTCAATTCTCGCTATTAACTAGTTGCTTATTAGCATGCATATCACTGTAAACCCTAATGCTCAAAATAATGAATTGGTTTGAGTAGAGCCAACTCAAATTAAACAAATGAGTTCAATCAAATTAACTTTTATGAGTATTTAGAACTTTATTTTTCTTTTGAGTTCTCAAAACATTTAAGTCAACTGAACTGTTTAATTGTTTTGAGTTTTATGAACTTGTTTCTTTTAATTTAGACAAATTTAAATTTAACTGAAACTGGGCTGGGATTTCTATTTCCCAGCATGCTTTGCCATGACACTCAAAAGTAAATGCCCAAATTATGTGTTATAATGTTTTTTTGTGTGCAAGATTAACATGTAGTGGGAGATTTAGTAGTGTTTAATGTTTTGTTATGGTAGTTTAGAAGAGTTTTTGTTATGTTGGTTTTTAGGGGGTTACCATCATGGTGTCAAGTGGAGCATGAGCTTAGTTTGAGAACAGATTTATGTTAAATATTGTATATTACTGTACTCATTCAGTAAGTGCTATGCAATGCGAATGTTATCAAAGCTTTGTGTAACCAATTAGCAAGGTAGCCTTTATTGAATTAGCTAGTTAAAGCTAGTCAAGTTTCCACTTCTAATAATTTGAGATTACATGATGTTATTAAGTTAAATGTATGAATTAGCTTACTCAAATAGTTAATGTTCGGAGCAATTAAAACGTATGATTACAAAATAAAAATCTGCAGGTTCTGCTCACTTAAACTTAAAATGTCCTAACTTAAAAAAATTGAGGAAACTGATTGCAGTGTAGGATATTGGCTGTTTATTAGTATTTATAAAGCACATATTAATGCCTTATTCTGCATGACCTTATTCTACATCCCATAATCCTAAACTTAAACGCTACTAAAAATACCTTATTAACTAATAAGCAGTAAATTAGGCATTTATAGAGGCAAAAGTCAGTTAATAGTGAATGTGTTCCTCAAAGTGTTACAAATTATTGTTTGCCTCTTGTTCAGTTTAATTAATTAAAAAAAACTAAAGTAACCCAATTCTTTAACATTTTGTCACAACTTAATTTAATTGTGTTCAATGAACCTAATATATTTAAAACTGATGTTTACTTAATTCACTACATGAATATTTTTTTTGACATAACTAACTGGGCAGGGAATATGTAGTTCCCAGCATGCTTTGCAAGGGACTGCATTGGGAGAGTAAATTTAGGGCTTAAAGTGTTATTTTATGTATTTTTCAATAAAGGGAAAGATGTTAGTTAATGCTAGTGTTTAATGTTCAGTTATTTAGAGGGGTTTCATGTTTTTGAATTTTGTGGTTACCATTATGCAGAAGAGTGGCGCCTGTGTTTAAGCTGTGGGCACACCAGTCTTTGCTTAATTTTTCATTATATATATTATGTAAAATGATGAATGAAATTGTTTATAATTAATATTCCAATGCAATGTTTTAATTTAAGTTTGACAAGCATAAAAATAATTTTAGAAATGTACTGATTTTATTGAAACCATATTTGATCAAATTGAGTTGGACCAACTCAATTATATTTAATTGAATGTATTTGTTTTTTATGAGTACACATATTGGATGGAAATCCTGTCCTCAATTAAATTGAGTTTGTTTTTTATACATTATACCCCTCATGGAGAGAAATCCCTTGTGAACATAAACACACCTACATTTAGAGTTGAGAATGACAAAGAACATGTTTATATTAAGCTAGTCATGGATAGTTTGTTTGTTTGATAAGATATCTGGATTCAGCAAGATAACTTATATTAGTTGTCAGACTGTATTGAAGTTCTCCTTGCCTCAGGTGATTAGTGATCTCATTATAGTGTTGGAGAAGATAATCATTAACCTTTGCATGCTCTGAAACCCTTTCCCAACCTGACTATCCCATTGTAGCTATGCAATAATCACCTCCTTTAATTAGCCCATAGTAGCACTTTTCCCAGAAGAGCAGCGAGTCATTTAAGAAAATCACCCACATGAATCAATTATCGGCCACTACAAGCCCAGTGGACAATGAACTGTTTGCACAAATGAAGTATATTGTTTGTGCAATAAAACAGTTACAGGAGCCCAATATTGTGTTTGTGCCTGAGAGGCTTTGTAATTACTGGAAGCTTTTACCCATGTAGAAAATAATTGTGTAAACTTGAAGATCACTGTCCTACTTTCACAAGAATTCTGATTAATTAATATCTCTAATGTACGTGATACTAAAGAAAACAAGCAGTCCGGGTGGAATTGTCCTCATGGGGGGTCTGATGGAGTCTTGTTTCCATTCAAACTGTGGATTAATTGTGTGAATGTGAAATCTCTTATCCTCACCTAGGCTGCATTTATTTGAACGAAAATAAAAACAGTAATATTGTGAAATTTAAAATAACTGTTTTCTATTTAAATATTTAAAAATGTAATATATTTCTGTAATGTTAAAGCTGAATTTTTTGCATCATTACTCCAGACTTCGGTGTCACATGATCCTTCAGAAATCATTCTGATAATATGGGGATTTGGTGCTTATTATTATCAATGTTCAAAACCATTGTGCTACTTACAGTAATATCTCTCATGAGTAGGAGGTTCCAAACAGTATTTATTTTAAATAGAATATTTTGTAACATTATAATGGTCTTTACTTTCAATTTAATGTCATCAAAGCTGAATAAAAGTATTCATTTCTTTGAAGAAAAAAAAAATCTTACTGACCCCAAACTTTTGAACAGTAGTGTATGTACATGTACACTATATTGCCAAAAGTTTTGGGACACCTGCCTTTACATGCACATGTACTTCAATGACATCCCATTCTTAATCCATAGAGTTTAATATGGAGTTGGCCCACCTTTTGCAGCTATAACAGCTTTAACTCTTCTGGGAAGGCTTTCCACAAGGTTTAGGAGTGTGTTTATGGGAATTTTTGACCATTCTTCTAGAAGCGCATTTGTGAGGTCAGGCACTGATGTTGGATGAGAAGGCCTGGCTCGCAGTCTCCGCTCTAATTCATCCCAAAGATGTTCTATCAGGTTGAGTTCAGGACTGAGCGCAGGCCAGTCAAGTTCCTTCACACCAAACTCGCTCATCCATGTCTTTATGGACCTTGCTTTGTGCACTGGTGCGCAGTCATGTTGGAACAGGAAGGGGCCATCCCCAAACTGTTCCCACAAAGTTGGGAGCATGAAATTGTCCAAAATGTCTTGGTATGCTGAAGCATTAAGAGTTCCTTTCACTGGAACTGGCAACCCCACACCATAATCCCCCCTCCACCAAACTTAACACTTGGCACAATGCAGTCAGGCAAGTACCGTTCTCCTGGCAACCACCAAACCCAGACTCGTCCATCGAGACAGAGAAGTGTGATTGGTCCCTCCAGAGAACACGTCTCCACTGCTCTAGAGTCCAGTGGCGGAGTGCTTTACACCACTGCATCTGACGCTTTGCACTTGGATGCAGCTGCTTGGCCATGGAAACCCATTCCATGAAGCTCTCTATGCACTGATCTTGAGCTAATCTGAAGGTCACATGAAGTTTGGAGGTCTATAGCTATTGACTTTGCAGAAAGCTGGCAACTTCTGCGCTCTGTGTGCCTCAGCATGCGCTGACCCCGTTCTGTGATTTGAAGTGGCCTACCACTTCGAGGCTGAGTTCCTGTTGTTCCCAATTGCTTCCACTTTTTTATAATACCACTAAAAGGTGACCGTGGAGTATTTAGTAGTACATTTCACGAATGGACTTATTGCACAGGTGGCAACCTATCACGGTACCACGCTTAAATTCACTGAGCTCCTGAGAGCGAACCATTCTTTCACAAATGTTTGTAGAGGCGTCTGCAAGCCTAGGTGCTTGATTTTATACACCTGTGGCCATGGAAGTGATTGGAACACCTGAATTCAATGATTTGGAGGGGTGTCCCAATACTTTTGCCAATATAGTGTATACCAGTGGTTTTCAAATCTGTCCTGGAGGCACCCCAGCCCTGCACATTTTGTATGTCTCCCTTATCAGACACACCCAATTTAGTTGCCACTTGACGTCTCTACTAATGAGCTGATGAGTTGAATCAGGTGTAATAAATGAGGGAGACACACAAAATGTGCAGGGCTGGGGTGCCTCCAGGACAGGTATGAAAACCACTGGTGTATACAATAGCTATGAAACACATTTATGTTATGTATATTAAACTTTTTACAGCACATATTGCTGATATTAATGGAATATTTCAATAGTTTATGTAATATGGCTTTTTCTTTCTTATCGTGTTAAAGTGTTGATGCATCTTGTTTAATGTGAATATTTTGAAACATTTCTGTGATATATAATTTCTGTGATATTACCGCACAGGCAGCCCTCTTTTTTTAATTCAGGAATTACAGAGATGTGGCTTCAGTCAGGAATTAAATTACCACATGACCCCGGTGTTTATAAAAAACAGTAGGTAATTTGGCCTGTAAATTCTCATCTGTGGTTATTAAAAAACATCAAACAACAAGACATTTCCACTGCAATAAAATAACTGACTTGCCCTATCACATCTTAATGTACAGTAATTACCCTCCAAATGGGGCTTAAGTTGGATTTTTAGCACGATAGTCACAGATGAATAATATATAATTAAAACTGCTAAAAGAAAAAATTCTTCCATGGAACACAAAAATATGTTCAAGATGCTCTTTATCATACAATGAATTTAAAAGGGGACCAAGTACAGCTGCAGTCATTATATAGAAAAGAGCAACTGGAACATTATGTTTAATATCTCCTTTTTTATTTCTGAGTGAACTAAAAACACCCCAGGTGTTTTTCAGCGTTTCACCAACTGCCTGATCTTGTTGTGTTCTCCACTGCATGAGATAGCAAGCTGAATGGGAATTCTCTCTGTCTCTCCCTTCAGTTTTCTCTCTGTCTCTCTCTGTGCTTGTGTGGAGGGTTTGGTGTTAAAGTGAACAGCATGGGACTGGCATGCGTTGGAGTCTCTGTATCTGACCGTAGATTGATTCTGACACATCCTTTACCAACTATCTCCCTGTGATAGAAACCAATGAATAAAAATCAGAAGCTATTTGTTGGCTGGTGAAGAGCCATATGTGAGATGGAGGGTCTCCTTTAATCCATGTAATAGGTTATTGACTTTGACCCTTTGAGAGCTGAGTATGAGCTATTAGGTCGGATTTAACTTACATTACCGTTTAGCCTGTGGGATTATCAAACTTCTCTTTATTTCTGCTCTCGCTTACTGTGCTTCACCCCCAGAAAGCTTTAAAGAGATGTCGCTGAATGTACTCTCAAAGATGCTGTTTCACTCTTGGACTAGTTTTGTAGTCTGCAGTTAATGAGAGAGAGCCAAGAAAGTTCACGGGGGGTTGCATGCTAAAATGCTGTTCTGTTGGGTCCCTTTGAATACCACATTAAATGGCATTTTCGAGCTGCGTTTAACTGCTGCGGTTCATTAAAGGGACGTCAAGCATTTCCCTAACTGACTACAAAATCAAGTGATTCATACAGATTAGAATATAATCCCTGATCATGTTTCTCACTCTGTTCAAGCTGACAAAAAGAAAGCATTGGCATTATAGAGTAATGAAGACAGATGCCTGATGATAATAATAAAAGGCGTGTGCCATTGGGTGATTAACTGATGTTAGGAAAATCGGATTGTTTGGGTTTCTTTTGTGATGATATTAATACATTTAGTCAATGTTACAGCATGTCATATTCATTAGATTTTGTCAATTTTACTTCTCTACACACAAGGGGGGGGGGGGGGGGGTATTTTTACAATGTTTGGGTAGTTTTGTGTAATCCAGATCCTGGGTCAGACATAACAACTTAGTGTTTGAGTAGTTTTTGTGTTACCCAGCACCTAGGTCAGACATACCAATCCAGTGTTTGGGTAGATTTTGTTACCCTGATCCTGGGTCAGACATAACAGCTTGGTGTTTGGGTAGATTTTGTGTTACCCTGATCCTGGGTCAGACATAACAACCCAGTGTTTGGGTAGGTTTTGTATTACCCAGCTCCTAGGTCAGACATAACAACTCAGTGTTTGGGTAGATTGGTGTTACCCTGATCCTGGGTCAGACATTACAACCCAGTGTTTGAGTAGTTTTTGTGTTACCCAGCACCTAGGTCAGACAGAACAATCCAGTGTTTGGGTAGTTTTTGTGTTACCCAGCTCCTAGTTCAGACGTAACAACCCAGTGTTTGGGTAGTTTTTGTCTTACCCAGCACCTAGGTCAGATATAACAATCCAGTGTTTGGGTAGATTTTGTTACCCTGGTCCTGGGTCAGACATAACAACTCAGTGTTTGGGTAGTTTTTGTGTTACCCAGATCCTGGGTCAGACATAACAACTCAGTGTTTGGGTAGTTTTTGTGTTACCCAGCTCCTAGGTCAGACATAACAACTCAGTAATATGCTATACTGTAAAATATGATCGAAAAAAAAAAATATATATATATATATCTTGCAAGCCAGTGGTTGTGTCGAGTATTTTCCGTAGACATTAATTTATGTATGAAGTAAAAAAATTAAATAAAAAATAATAAATCTAGTATTATAGTAAAAATTAATCAGCTATGCTGGGTTAAATACACCATCCAATTTGCTGGGTAAAATTAACCCAACAACATGTGGTCTGTCCTATATTTACCCAGCTCTTGGGTTGTTTTTAACCCAGTGTTTTTGTCTAATTTTAGTAGATGAAAACATTTAACAAAACAAAATGTCAAAACTGTCCTCGCTGTGAAAAGCTGGCCTGAGTGCACTAGTGTTTATGTTTAGTCATTCAGCTGTGTATTAGTGAGTTGTTATAGAAAGAGCGTATTCCCGACATTCTGACTAGCATGTAATGTTTTTAGCTAGTCACCAATTTGCTGACTAATTTTGGATTCCTGCAACATATACCAATGATTATTCAGAGAATGTCCCGAAAAGGCCAAACAGATGAATCACAATAGGTTAGCTTTAAAAACGACATAATCCAACAATTTCACAGTGACTCATTGTCTAAGACTGCTTAGTTTGTGTAGCTTGCTGCCTCATGTAAAAGAGAGACTTAATCATTAAACTATAGAGCGAAGCTGTGTGAATTGTTCTACAGCTCATTCTCTCGCTCTATGAGCCAGGAGCGATAAAAGCTTTGTTGAGGCTTGAAAATGCATGTTTGGAAATTCATCTTTGGGCAGCCATTACACCATCATTATCGAGTTTTGAGCGCGCTTTAAGATTGTCTTGATTGCCACAGTCAAAATCCCATGTCAAAGTTTGTTTTAATTACACTTAAACAGGTGTTGCTAAGCAAGAGACAGATAACGGAATCATCAGCCACATTTGCAAAACAATGAGCGTGAAGCAACAGACTTGGCTGTCATTTAAAATGACTTTGCATAATTATGCATCTATTGAATAACTTTGCATAATAATTCATGTGTAAATGCTCCCCATGAGAATCTAAAGCATGGATCATAAACCTGAAAAACCGTGTGGGTTTGCGTGTAATTGCTGTCCATTCTCTTTAACCTGTGCCAGTGACAGGTCAAATGTATTCAGACTGTAAAAGACACCCATGCACAATATTAACTCAACACACTCAATTTGACAGGAAAAAAAGATAACAACAAACCATATGATTAAAGGGGTCATGAACTGCAGTGTTTTATTGTTTTATAATGTTTCCTGTGGTGCACTTATAATGTTATTATTTTTTAGTAAACGCCCACTTCTGTGATTGACTGCTGTGAGACTTCAGTGTAAACGCCCACTGCTGTGATTGGCTGCTGTGAGACTTCAGTGTAAACGCCCACTGCTGTGATTGACTGCTGTGAGACTTCAGCGTTAACACCCACTGCTGTGATTGGCTGCTGTGAGACTTCAGTGTAAACGCCCGCTGCTGTGATTGGCTGCTGTGACACTTCAGCGTAAACGCCTACTGCTGTGATTGGCTGCTGTGAGACTTCAGTGTAAACGCCCACTGCTGTGATTGGCTGCTGTGACACTTCAGCGTAAACGCCTACTGCTGTGATTGGCTGCTGTGAGACTTCAGCGTAAACGCCCACTTCTGTGATTGGCTGCTGTGAGACTTCAGCGTAAACACCCGCTGCTGTGATTGGCTGCTGTGACACTTCAGCGTAAACACCCACTGCTGTTATTGGCTGCTGTGAGACTTCAGTGTAAACACCCACTGCTGTGATTGGCTGACATCTTTGCATATAAAAATAGCTAGTATTACATGTGGAACTCTCTCATAAACCTTTAGCCCGTTTTTTTACTATTACAGCTCTCAAGGTTAACTAATCGTGAAAAGTGTTGATTATAGCATTATATTTAGATCTATGGCATTATATTCAAATCGTGGCATGAAAGGTTGCAGCGATGAGCATTGTAGCCGATCACAGACATTTCTGCTCACTAACGAATGCTTTCATCATAACTAACAGTGCAAACACAATGTAAATAAGAGATTTGTTGATTATTACGGAAATTTTTAGCGAGAGTCCAGAACTCAGTCACTGATAAACTCGCACTGTTTGATTGACAGCTCCAGCGATTGCAAAGGGAGCGTTCTTTGATCGCTTTCTATATATAATTTAATCACAGTTTAAATAACAGATTATTTTCATCCTACTAAGAGAAACAATGTGAAGTTGACCGTTTAGTTACTGGATCTGGAGAGATTCTGTATGAAGGAATGATCTCTGATCTCCAAACTCATCAGGCATTATAGAAGAAGACTCAGAGCTGTTATCTTGGGAAGTACTTGACTTGGTGCCAATAATTGTGGCCAACGTGAACTAGAGAAAAACATTTATTTCATAATGAGATTCCCCCCACTTTCAATTGTTTTACTTCAATGATAAGTTAGAATTTTGTGAATTTTCTGAATGAAAGATCAAAAGGATAAACAATGCAGATTTATTTTCACAGCCGCCTTTGCTTATATTTACCAAAGGTGCCAATATTAGTGGAGGTATACCATAAAGTTTATTTAAAGAAAATGAATATTATTATTGACAAAATGTATCCCAAAATACTGAGGGTCAATTTGACCCTCTTTATGCATTCTTGGGGTAGTGATTTAAAAAATCACAGCATGCTTGGTAAATGTGACCCCCTTTAATTAAACAGGGTTAAACACAGTGGTAACTAAAACTTCACCTAAAAATGAAAACGCACTCATTTAGTCATCATTTAGTTCCAGACCTGTAGGACTTTTCATCTGTGCAAGACAAATAAAGATACTTTGAAGAACGATGGGGTCCAAACAATATTGGTTTGGAACGATATGAGGGTGAATTTTCAGACTATACCCTATGAGTCAGATGGGCAGATGTCAGGTACTGTATGGGCCAAAACGATCCAATATGGATTTTTGCTGTTTAAACGCATGCAACAAGATCTGATCTGTGGAAACCTGAAAACAAAAAACTAATAAAAAGATAATTGTGACTATTTCTCATAAGTGTTGATTTGTTGCACACAAATAGTTGCTTTCACAATTTATTTATTTTTTTTATCACACTTTATTTTTTATTATTTACATCTCACAGTTACCTGCTTTATTTTTTACTCTGAGGCTTCCGTAGTGATCTGTGCCAAAACAAAATCTGTAAATGCATCCGGTGAGACTAACTCAGCAGGCTCTGTTCATTGTGAAGGATCTAATTAGTGAAAACGTGCATCAGCTCAAAGTCAAACGAAACATATTTCCTCCTCTTCTCAAATGCAGCGCAGCAGCGAGTCTGTGATGACCCTGTGGTCAGTAGGGCTGCACTTCTCTACTCCAGTTTTTGGCAGACCCAGGGGGACCCGTGGGCTGAAGCGAGGTGTTCCAACCCCCTTCTGCCATGTCAATTTCAGCCTCTAGCCCTGGCCGACCAGTCAGAGCCCCGTGTTTGTCCGGGTGCCAACTTCTGAAGGTAAACAACATGCACAAGGGCGCAGAGGTCAGGCTGCCGGACCGTCTGGACAGAGGCGGCTTTTCCCCTAAAGACAGATCCTGTCAGGGGCTGAGGCTGGCCTGTCTGTAGCCCGCAGAGCTTCGAAACCCGCCTGTCACTGTGGCTGACATCACGTCAAGCGCTGGGCCTGCGGTTGTCATGGCATAGTGCTGCTTTCTGTCTCAGACGCACATCTTAGAATTCAATGGTCGTTTCCTTGTGTGTGTGAGGCTGGAAGATCTTGCTACAATTTAAAGGCTTGCTGTCAGTGAACACTGGCGTAAATGCTGAACAGGCCGAGGCTTGAATACTAAGGCAACCTACATAAGAATATGTGTATAAACAACGACAAGAGGGTGTAAATTAATAAATGACGCCTGACCTTCTGGAAAATATAGCATAAAGCCTGTAGCTGTCTTTTGAAGCATGATAGCTGGTTTCTAGCCGGTCCAAACTGGTTATTAGCTGACAACAAGATGGCTAAGGTGGTCAAGCTGGTTTGTGAAACATAATGGATGATCGACCAGAAAACGCCCAGCTGAAAACCAGATCCAAAACACTGCTACCTGTTCTGATTTGAAGATGTAAATGTTTCAGACTGTAATCTTATCTGCTACACGATAAGTAGCCCCTTGCCCGGATATAACCGATAGTGGGAAGAAATAGAGGAAATGAGAAAGCTGTGTGTTCCTAGTCAACGTTACAATTGAAGGAGTTTGTATAATGTGAAGCAGGAAGTTCTATAGCAGAGGAATAAATAGCAAGCGACTATTTTGCTAGACAACAACAAGAAGGTTTTAAATAGACAAATGCCATATTATTCTAAAAGCATAAAAGCTGCATGATTTGAATATTTGGTGACCATACTGGTTCACCAGGTACATTTTAGTTTCTTCCAATTATTTACAGTTATAGTTATTTCTTCACAATCACATATTTTGGTTTGAAGAGATAATTTTATCTTTTTTATATACACCTATCAGGCATAACATTATGACCACCTTTCTAATATTGTGTTGGTCCCCCTTTTTCTGCCAAAACAGCCCTGACCCGTCGAGGCATGGACTCCACTAGATCCCTGAAGGTGTGCTGTGGTATCTGGCACCAAGATGTTAGCAGCAGATCCTTTAAGTCCTGTAAGTTACGAGGTGGGGCCTCCATGGATCAGACTTGTTTGTTCAGCACATCCCACAGATGCTCGATTGGATTAAAATCTGGGGAATTTGGAAGCCAAGTCAACACCTCAAACTCGTTGTTGTTATCCTGCTGAAAGAAGCCATAGCCACCAGGGAATACCGTTCACATGAAAGGGTGTACATGGTCTGCAACAATGCACCATTAACTTCTTGAGCAATTTGAGCTGCAGCAGCTCGTCTGTTTGATCGAACCCCACATGCATCAATGAGCCTTGACCACCCGTGACCCTGTCACTGGTTCACCACTGTTCCTTCCTTGGAGCACTTTTGATAGATACTGACCACTGCAGACTGGGAACACCCCACAAGAGCTGCAGTTTTGGAGATGCTCTGACCCAGTTGTCTAGCCATCACAATTTGGCCCTTAGACAAGCAAATGTTTAGCAAAGACATGCATACCCAATAGTTTTACATTAAAAGTTGCCCTATACTTTGCTTTTACGAATGGACACCTTTTTTAGTTTATTATGTTTCTGTCAAACACCCACATACATAAATAGGCTGCAATTCAAAGCATTGCTTCTAAATATATAACCAACCAGACAACCAGAGATATATGAAGAAAACTGTGTGTTACGTTTGTTATAGGTTTAAATTAGTAATTTTGGTAACACTTCAGTATGGGGAACACATTCCCTATTAACTATGAATTTTGCCTGAATAAACTGCTTATTAATAGTCAGTAAAATAGACATAATCAGAAAAATAATCTTGAAAAATATTGGAGAATTGTTGTTGTGAATTCTTTTTGAGTAACTTCCCCAAATATGTCTACCCAGAGCTGGGTAGTGTCTGATTACATTTAATCTGGATTACGTAATCAGATTCCAAAAAATTAAGTACTTGTAATTAGATTATATAACATTTTAAAATACTTGTATTCAGACTAGTTACTTTTTTTATTGATTACATTTTAACAATGGCAGTCAAATATTCATAATTTATTGAAAATTTTTTTTTTTTTTATCTTTTAAATTTTTTATTTTTATTATTTGATTTGTCATTTAGTTTCAGTGAGTTATTTAACCATGCATTAATGTCTTTGGAAGGCTTTTGTCTTTAAAACATTAAACATAAAAAAAAAACAAATTCATGTCATTTCATATTTACATGCAATGCAGGGATTCCCCAACTATTTAGTCAGCTGAGCTTTGAACAAATATATATATATATATAAACTTGAAGTACCCCTGAGATTTTAATTTGTACATTAGGTCAATAATAAAATTAAGTAATAATAATAATAATAATAATAATAATAATAATAATAATAATAAATAATAAAATTAAGTTCACGATTCTCTGATGTCGGTTAATGGACACATGACATGCAGGCAAACGTCTTTTTAAATAGTGTTTTATTTGTATTGTTTCTATTTAAAAATTATTTATTTTAATTAAAAAATGTTTTGATTTAAACTAACTTGGAAACCTGGAAAATGTAATATTTAATGCACTTCATGTTGTGGATAACAAAGAATGCAAGATATTTTCTTTATCTTTGTATTTTTATATCAATATGGCACAAGATTATTCTACTCAAATCAATGTGATAAACAAGTCAGGTCAAAAGTAATCTAAAAGTATTCAGATTACCTACGTTACTAACTACAATTTTGGTCATGTAATTTGTAATCAGTAACCGATTACAATTTATAAGTAATCTACCCAGCTCTGTGTCTACTCTATATTGTGCTGTTTTTTTTTAAATACACCACTAGCTGCACAATCACCAAGTGCCAGCAGCAGAATGCTTTTATATGAAGGCCACAAGATATTCACCGCAATGCAAATATCAGCAGGTGAGATAATAAACTCTTGTGAGTGAAATGCACTTCTGTGGTCACAGTTCTCCATTCACAAAGTATCAAGAATTAGATTTTTCATGCTCTGTGGAAATATGTCTGCAGTGCAGTGAGTCATAGTATAATTCACCCCCTTTGACTCTCACCCCTTTGTGACTCCTCTTAGCTTATCAATTAAACCGCCACCAACGCATGGCGCTCTTCAAAGTGCTGCAGAGAGACATTTGGACCAGCCGTGTAACTTGACATGACACCTAACGACCTGAGTGCAGACGGTGGGTACTCTCGAGTGCTCGTGCACACACTTTTGCGGGTTTATGTCTCACTCAAACCAGGCGGAACTGAGAGCGTTTTTGTCTGAAAGGAGATGCTGGGAATCTAAGGAGCCTGCCAGGTTCTCAAAGGTTCGGGAGAAGTCTGAAGCCTTAAGCTGATTAGAATGCTTGTGAATCAGCTTAAAACAGAAGGAGAACAAGACAAGCACTCAGGCCCGACCTCTGCTGCTCCCTCTAGCTCTGCCTTTGTCCTGAAAAGCTCCGACATGACGAGGCGCATGTTTGTGCAAGAGCTCACGGGCTCAAGCAGGCAGCTGGGTCACAATTGATAACTTATTAAAAAAAGACTCCAAACAAGGTGAAGACATATAAAGATAGAGGGAATTCTCATTTTGTCATTAAAGCAGTACAAGGGGGCAGATGTTTCTGCGTATCCATGGAGGTTATTATGATGGGATCCCATTGCTCAGGAAATATGTTTTATTTATCAGTATTAGCTTGGTCTCAGATGTTTCTGATAGAATGTATAAAAAAGTCAAGTATTAAAATCATCTGGAATGATTTTTTAGTTCATACTGTAGTTCCTGGATCAACATAATTTGTTCAAAAATTTCCAAAAATGTAGTCTTAAAGGGATAATTCACCCAAAAATGATCCCATGATTTACTCACCCTCAAGCCATCCTAGGTGTATATGACTTTCTTCTTTCAGACGAACACAGAGTTATATTTAAAAAAATATCATTGCTTTATAATGGCGGTCCTGATTTTGAAGTCCAAAAAAATGCATCCATCCATCATAAAAGTAATCCATACGACTCCAGGGAGTTAATAAAGGCTTTTTTTTGTAAGAAAAAATGTCCATATTTAAAACTTTATAAACTAAAATAACTAGCTTCTGGCAGACGGTCTCCACAAGTCGACTTACACCACAAGAGTAACCCCTGACGCGATGCATGACGTAGGATGTAGGAGTATAGTAAGCTTTGACGCCTCTCGCGGTTCAAACAAATAGGGCTGGGCAACAAACTCAAGCTCCTCTTCTCTTATATCGAAATCCTCTGACATTCCTCTTTAAAAATTCTCGTTTTAGACTTCTAATTCGTGAGCGGTGTTTTGTTTTGCTCTATCCTCTGTGCTTCCGCGTTCGTCAGTACGTCATGCGTCAGGTCAGGGGTTACTCGTTCGCCGTAAATCGATGCGTACGGCCGTCTGTCGGAAGCTACCCAGACAGCAACATAGTGTCAGCCCAGATCCGGCCCACATCTGGTACACGATTCCACAAGACAGTCCAATTCATTCTAATAAATAGTTTTGTTCGGATGATTCCCCCCTCTCATATGTAGCATTGGAAAATTAGTTTTTTCTTTTTATTAAAAAATAATTAATTATACTATAAGTCATTATAATAGTTATATTTTTTATTTGTGAAAATTTTTTTTATTCAGTTAATTAGCTACAGTACTTTTTCTTTGTCGCCTGTGACGCCTCCCGCAGTTCAAAGCGCTTATGCTACGTCCGATGTCATACGTCATGGCAGTTCGTAAGTCGTAAGTTGAATACGGAAGGCGGTCTGGCGGAAGCTAGACATTTTACTTTATAACGTGATAAATATGGATATTTTTCTTACACAAACCCACCGGTTCGCTTCAGAAGGCCTTTATTAAAGCATTAGTTCACTTCAAAATGAAAATTTCCTGATATTTTACTCACCCCCATCTCATCCAAGATGTTCATGTCTTTCTTTCTTCAGTCGAAAAGAAATTAAGTTTATTGAGGAAAACATTCCAGGATTTTTCGAGGAAGAGGGTCTTATCTAGCGAAACCATCGGTCATTTTCAAAAAAAATAAACATTTATATACTTTTTTAACCTTCAGTGTTCTGCTTTTGCATGCCGTATGACGTCATCATGTCGGAAAGGTCACGCACGGGATGTACGTGGAAGTACCGACCCAGTGTTAAAACAAACGTGCAAAGACTAAATCAAATGCTCTTTACAAAAATAAAAGTAAAACGACAATGTTGGACCATTTTAAAGTTGGAGGAGTTTTTCGGCACTGAGTCGGTACTTCCACCTACATCACGTGTGACCTTTCCGACGTGATGACGTCGTACGCCGTGAAGAAGAACAACTCCGAAGTCATGCATTTGAGGTTAAAAAGTACACTCACCTAAAGGATTATTAGGAACACCATACTAATACTGTGTTTGACCCCCTTTCGCCTTCAGAACTGCCTTAATTCTACGTGGCATTGATTCAACAAGGTGCTGAAAGCATTCTTTAGAAATGTTGGCCCATATTGATAGGATAGCATCTTGCAGTTGATGGAGATTTGTGGGATGCACATCCAGGGCACGAAGCTCCCGTTCCACCACATCCCAAAGATGCTCTATTGGGTTGAGATCTGGTGACTGTGGGGGCCATTTTAGTACAGTGAACTCATTGTCATGTTCAAGAAACCAATTTGAAATGATTGGAGCTTTGTGACATGGTGCATTATCCTGCTGGAAGTAGCCATCAGAGGATGGGTACATGGTGGTCATAAAGGGATGGACATGGTCAGAAACAATGCTCAGATAGGCCGTGGCATTTAAACGATGCCCAATTGGCACTAAGGGGCCTACAGTGTGCCAAGAAAACATCCCCCACACCATTACACCACCACCACCAGCCTGCACAGTGGTAACAAGGCATGATGAATCCATGTTTTCATTCTGTTTACGCCAAATTCTGACTCTACCATCTGAATGTCTCAACAGAAATCGAGACTCATCAGACCAGGCAACATTTTTCCAGTCTTCAACTGTCCAATTTTGGTGAGCTCGTGCAAATTGTAGCCTCTTTTTCCTATTTGTAGTGGAGATGAGTGGTACCCGGTGGGGTCTTCTGCTGTTGTAGCCCATCCGCCTCAAGGTTGTGCGTGTTGTGGCTTCACAAATGCTTTGCTGCATACCTCGGTTGTAACGAGTGGTTATTTCAGTCAAAGTTGCTCTTCTATCAGCTTGAATCAGTCGGCCCATTCTCCTCTGACCTCTAGCATCAACAAGGCATTTTCGCCCACAGGACTGCCGCATACGGGATGTTTTTTTTCCTTTTCACACCATTCTTTGTAAACTCTAGAAATGGTTGTGCGTGAAAATCCCAGTAATTGAGCAGATTGTGAAATACTCAGACCGGCCCGTCTGGCACCAACAACCATGCCACGCTCAAAATTGCTTAAATCACCTTTCTTTCCCATTCTGATATTCAGTTTGGAGTTCAGGAGATTGTCTTGACCAGGACCACACCCCTAAATGCACTGAAGCAACTGCCATGTGATTGGTTGATTAGATAATTTCATTAATGAGAAATTGAACAGGTGTTCCTAATAATCCTTTAGGTGAGTGTATATATATTTTTTAATTTTTTTTTAGAAAATGACAGATGGTTTTGCTAGATAAGACTCTATTCCTTGCCTGGGATCGTGCAGAGCCTCTGAAGCCCTTCGAAGCCTTTGAAACTGCATTGGTTTGGACCTTCAACCCGTTGGTTGCAATTGAAAACCATTATGTGGAGAAAAATCCTGGACTATTTTCCTCAAAAAACGTAATTTCTTTTCGAGTAAAGAAAGAAAGACATGAATATCTTGGATGAGATGGGGGTGAGTAAATTTTGGGCTGCCATTCACTGCCATTATAAAGCTTGGATTACCCTTTTTTTTATATAACTCCGATTGTATTCGTCTGAAAGAAGAATGTCATATACACCTAGGATGGCTTGAGGGTGAGTAAATCAAGGGCTAATTTTCATTTTTGGGTGAACTATCCCTTTAAATCTTTTCAAGGTTTTTGTTTCCTATGAGATCCCACTACTGTTAAACTAAAAAAAAATGTTTTGTATCACATCATGTTGTGTTGCTATGCTAGTGTACATTTTAATATTACATGCACATGCAGTCTCTGCACACTCATTTAGGTGATTAGATTGAACTATTCCACTGCTCTAATTCATCCTCTGTGTTTTTCATTATGTGTTTTGATAGCCAACAACATCACGACTGTCACCAGAGACCATCGACCCCAGCCCGCCCATCTGCAGGTCATATTTGCAGTGGCTCTCTGGGAGCTGGAGATGAGCTGAGCATCTCTCTCCAGAACTGAAGCATTGCTGCTTTCCTATAGGTGGTGGACCACTTGGCAGCGGATGAGAAGTGGGTTTATTTCGCCTGCAGAGGGGGATAATTAAAATGCAGGCAAGCTGCGCCTGTTTCTCTTCTTAATTTAACCATAACACTAGATACTAAATAATAACCCATGCAGCAGAGGATACGTGTAACACATTCATGGCAGATTAATTAAATGTGTTTGTGGGTTGTTTTATGGCCTCCAGGGGCTTCGTGCACTTTGGCCAAACCTGATAAATTCAAAATGTTGTACTTTGAGTGTAAGTTATCAGCAGTATTTGGGCTGTTGACTTGTTTGTGCTGAAGTGTGGCTTGCAAAAACTAAGAACAGTAGGTGGCAAGAATTGTTAAAATTGCTTTGATGATTGTTGTACCAAAGGCAACAGCTGTTAAGTGCCTTGTTTTCGTTGTTGTCTTTGAGCTTCTGTAGTTTTGTTCGGGAGATCAATCAGAGGCATTTACATTTGGGTGAGTTACATCTTCTATCTGTCTCCAATAGAGAAGCAAAATTTTTGAAATTACATCCGATACCGAAATTTTTGTCATGGTTATACTTGGCTATGGCTATAATTTTGTACTATTTTGTCTAAAATAACTTAAAATGCGAATTCCAACGCAACGCTTTAGTTTTAGCAGTGTAAGAGTGCGTCGTAAGATGTAAGTAGATAAACATTTAATATTTGACAACTGTTCAATAGAAACGTTCAGCGACCGACAGTAATATCCAGTGATGCAAACTACTCAACATTTTTATGAAATTTCACCATTGTAAATTGAAAATATTCCATTATTTACGATTCATGTAAATCATAACGAATGAAAATGAATTTGATGTGACAAATCATTTTGTATTTTTTTTACATGTTAGACATACAAATAAACGGCAGACAAAAAATTCGTGCATATTTTTAAAAAAAAATAATTAGCAAATAGTTTACGTCGTAACAAGCACGCTGCACACATCCTGAAAAGTGAAGCCAAAGCGTCTCGATCGCCCCCAGGTGGTTGGCCCCAGTATAGCTCATAAACCCCGCCCCCTCCATGTATTCTAATGGGACATAAACAAACTAAACAATCAAATTACACTTCAAATAAATTTTTTCCAAAGATGTTTCTGTCATTTTAGGCTGTTTTTATCACACTGATGTAAGTTCAAGTGTTCGTTGTTTAAATAAGTTTGATTTTAGTTAGTTATTTGATGCTATAAAAATGGGGATGAGACGTCATGATTGACAGCTGAGATTGACAGCTTCTCTGAGCGAAGTTGTCACTGAGGCACTAACTGACTTTTTTCAGGATTCTCTGGAGGAGATTGGAGCTTTAGCTTTAATTTCTACATTTCCATAACTGCTTATTTCACACCAACATGAGTTGTTCTGCAGTAAACTGTAACAGATACTGCGGGAGTGTGGGCGGGGTTTTGATATCGCGGCTCTACTTCCTGCTCTCTGCTGTGCAGACGCAGGTCCCAAATCAGCGCAAGATGTCAGCGCCATATTCGGACATTGGCGGCTACACTTTTCTATAATGGAAGAGTGAAGGGGCGTCGTCCATCTTTTTTTTACAGTCTATGCTTCATAACTACAATAGACCTGGAACTTTTACGTGCTTATTTCTTTTACTTTATTTCCTTAAATCCTTTTTAATCTTTTAATTATTGAATTCCTTTAAATAAACCAATGTGACATTGCTTCAGTGTCACATGATCCTTCAGAAATCATTCTAATGTACCGTGGGATTTTGGTTAAATGGCTGAAACACAAGCTCAAGACACTTTCACATTTTATTCCACGACATAAAATACCTCAGTATTACCCCACTCGTGATTTTTAAAGCTGTTATGTGTCTTGAAAAGGCGGTTGCTAACAAGTGGCTAAACGGGACTAGTTGGAAGAGTTGTTGGAAGCTTAGTAGTTCGTTTATAGCCTAGCTTTAGCTTTTTACTTGTGGCGACTGCATTTAGGCTTCAGAGGTCACAAAAGTTGTGTTCATCTGTGATAATTATCTTTATGGACAAAACGTGCAAGTATCATAAACTTTTGTTGATCACAGAGCTTGTTTTTAGCAATAATCCAAAAGCCTATGGGAAAATCCTATTGGGTTTTTCTCAAGGGAACCAGTGCGATGCTAACTGCAAATTGGCCTACAAAGTGACGTCATACCTGCACCACTCTCATCCTTGCTGAATAAAAGTATTAACTTCTTTTAAATGTTACTGTCCCTGCGGCTCAAAGCATCTCCTGAGGTCCTATCCATCTCAAATGCATGGATGGCATTTACACTTGGTCTTTTTATGAACGCATAGCTGTCCCATCAGTAAAAACGCATGAAACACCCAAGTGTAAACACTCCCATTGATGTTTTGAGACAGCGTAGGGTCAAACAGTTGTTAACTACAACAAAAGACAAGAACAACTTAAAAGAAACTGCATGTTGAAAATAAACACATCAAAGTTCTCTGTTGTGTGCGTTGGTCTTTCAGCTACATTTAATGATTAGCATATTTGAACATACTCAAGTAGCCCCTTTGTAGTTTCCACGTAAATTCAGATTTGCAGTTGAAAGTCATCTTTGAAAAGAAAGAACTGAGAAAAATAGCCATTACATTTTTGAGTGACATCCATGTGCAGAGAACCTGAATATCTGCCAAGAGACTTAAAGAAGAGCCATTCAGTGTGGGATTTTGAAAAGAGCAACATAAAGTAGAAACATGTCCAGAGGTGTTGTGCTGTTTTGCACGTCACCTGTCCAGATTAGCTTTGGGATGAGGCCTCCCCGCTGTGCCAGCTGCACATTCAGAGGCTTTAGGGGACTTCCTGGAGTGTCAGTATCGCTGGTGAGGTGAAGAGAGTGTGAGGGTGTTTTTCTGAGGATGCCGAGGCTGGCGCTTGTGTTTGTTAGTATAAGGCATCTGTTCTGGATGTTAGGAAGAGACAAGCCTCTGGCACCACATACAGCCCCCAAGGCCACTATACTGCAGCAGGTCTCCACAGAAAGAAAGAAAACATATGAATGGGGTTAGAGAGAGAAGTGTACACTCAGAGAGAGAGAGAGAGAGAGACACTGGAATGCTGTATATTGATCATCGAAAGATTAGTATGTTTGCTTACCTGTCCCGTCAATATTACACTTCCCCTGAGCCACTGTGGAATAAAAACAGACGTTAGGGAGGTTTGCACATAGTCAGTAAATAAAACAAAACAAAACAAAACAAAACAAAATAAAATAAAATAAAATAAAATAAAATAAAATAAAATAAAATAAAATAAAATAAAATAAAATAAAATAAAATAAAATAAAATAAAATAAAATAAAATAAAATAAAATACAATAAAATAAAATAAAATAAAATAAATAGAGATGCACAATATACTGGTACCATATTGGTTATCAGCTGATATTACAGATTTTTTTATTTATCTGTATCAATCAATATTGGATATTTAATTGCACACATAAATTTACCTCAGTTTTTTCATTTAGATTACCTTTGCCATCATCTAATGCTCATTTAGTTTTGGTGACTAATGACATAAAATCTATAAAATAATAATAATAATAATAATAATAATAACAACACTATGACGCTTGTCATAATATCTTCTATGTTCCACAGGAAAAAAAAACTATGTTTTGTAACGACATGAGGGTAAGTTTATTATTTCTTTATTAGCAAATCTTTAACAGTGTAATTAAATTATTTCTGTTTTTAAAGTCCCCTTGTAGTCAATAATTGTATCCCTTAAAACTCATCTTTGATCACAAAAATTACATATTAAAAATTTTTTTTTCCTGTTAAAAAATGTCTTCATGCCTTAAAATAGCTTGAATGTAGAGCAGTTAATGATATGCTAAACCCCACCCACACGGTGGGTCGTTGTGACGTCAGAAGCACCAGCGATTACAAACTGGGTCTTTGGTTCACTGCAGTTTTAAGGAGAAAATACTCATCAATGGTGTTACCTTATGAATTTGCACATGGTTTGTCTGTAAGCATATTAAAAACACCACATAGACTTATAAACAATATTAAAAACTTAATTTTCACCACAGGAGGACTTTAAATGTTTTGATCATTGATTTTAGTTTTCAATGTTTTATTGTTGTTTTTTTATTATTATTTATTTAGACTAAATAGTATAAAATCTACCTTTTATCAATTATCAGCCATGACATGAAATTAATGATAAGCTTATTGGTATCAGTTAGAATTGTAATAGTTTGATGAATATTTTCCTAATCAATAGAAAATGAACCCAAACATAAATTTTTTAAGCAAATTTTGCAGAACTGACCTCAAATAAGCATAATCTGCATAGAAAGCATGTTTGTGCTGAAAAGAATGATAATGACTATTATATATAGCATCTGGTTAAACTGGATTGTGGGTGTTTAGTGAATAAGACACATTTCTTTTGTGCCAAATATTGTACACAAAAGTGACGCAACTATTTAGTGAATTTGCCCTGGAGTAGCCAGATCTCCAATAACAGATGTTTAAAGTCTTTCCCATTTTTTGTCATTCTGCTGAATGTTGGCCAACTGTGTAACATTCTCCCCAGAGCAGAAACAGTTTCCTCCGTTTTTACGATTACCTTTACTCTCGATTGAGAACAGCCGAAGGGAGAAGAGCATATGTGACGTGTGTCTGTTCCTCACCCAGGCCACAGGAAACATGAAAATCTCAGTTTAGCCTGGAAGACACGTTTGTGTTTCACACTAGATACTGTTGATCTGCCGTGCAACAATTTCACTGCTTCCCCTCCCGCAGTAGGCCAGGCCCTGGGGCACACCACACCACCACTGTCTCACACACACACACACACACACACACACACACACACACACACACACACACACACACACACACACACACACACACACACACACACACACACACACACACACACACACACACACACACACACCCACACACACACACACACACACACACACACCCCCCTCACATCTATTCAACAATTGTTCTCACTGCACACACTGTCAGCTCAACAAACTAAAGACGAGCTGGAATCTCATTTTTGGCTTTTGTTGTCCACACAGAATAAGTGTCAAAACTGTCAATCACAGTGTTCTTATAAAAGTGGTTTAGTTTCAAAAATGGCCGGCGGTTTATGGAATTAATCAGTGACTGTATGAAAGGAGAAGAAGAAGCCTTTGAATTGTTATATATATATATATATATAAAAATACTCAGATAACGCCATTGTGTTCACTCTTGATGGAAAGAAGAAAAAGGGCAAATATAATTTTGTTTGCAATTTACACAAGTTCCTCAATTATCAACGTAGGCAACGCAGCGCTGGGTTGGCGGGTAAGTATTGTGAATGAAATTGAAGCTGACTGCTCCAGGTTGGCTCACGGCGTGAGCGAGATTGATTCGCTCACGAGGACGCCTTCCTGGAAATGTTCTCCAAGTTATTTCCAAGGCACAACGTTTTAGCGATCAATGGCAATCCACAAAATTTTCCGTACGCTGCAGTAAGTTTGAGGAAGCCCCGTCGAGTTCTTTCCTGTCATTCCTGCTGTTTCTTCAGTCTGCAACAATGGATGTTACAGACACGTTGTGACAGAGAAAAACACAAACCGTTTCTCTGGCATGAGAGTGGCATCTCCAGTCGTTTTGAGTTCTCGGGCTCGTCGGCAGGGTAGGTGGATGACCCGCTAAGAAACGAGATGTGCATGGTATTTTCTGTCAGGTACTGATGCCTGTGGTCACCAGAGACCAATCTCGGGTGTCCTTTACCTTGTCAAATGTCAGAGATAAAATCTGCCGTGGCATAGAGTTCAAATCTGCAGGGAAACACATACACATAACATGCATAATCGCACACTGTATCTTTGCTTGTCTTGTTAGTTTGTTGTGATTTATGTTGTTGAGTATTTTATGTTAAGAGAGTTATGCCGGCCCATTTACTTCAGCTACAGAAGGTTGATAAAACCCACTGGAGAAAAAAAAAAGATATATATATAATAAAAATACTCTTTGCCTCCATGTCGTGCATTAAAATCGTTTAATGTACAGCAAGCCGTGGATTATCCCGCTTATGCCATGCTCATTTGCTAGCATTGACAGCTTAAAGTTGTTATAGATGTTTGCAGCAATTTTTGACCGGAAGGGGAAAACTGATGGTTGTTTTCGTCAGTTACGATTTGTTAGATGTAGCATTTCTGCCCGCTTTGAATCAGACACAGAGATAAAGTAGTGCGCAAGATTACATTTATTTGAATGAATGAATTATAAAATTTATTTGAAATAATTGTTGCAAGAGAGAGAGAGAGAGAGAGAGAGAGAGAGAAAGACCTGTGTCTATTCGGCGCCTCTCTCTCCATAACAACGAAGCTGCGAGTTTAGCTTAATTACTTCAAAATAGCGATGTAACGGCCTTGTTGCTGAGAAATATAATGTAGGTGTCTGTGCTCCTGAATGTTTGTGCGTGTGCGCAGCGCGATCTGTGCAGCATGTGTGTGCACGCTTTAATGAAAAGAGCATTAATATAGAACGCTGATTAAACTGATTTGGAACTACCTGTGCATTACACTTCCAGCCAATCAGAATCACATATTCAGACAGACCATGCTAAATTTAAAGGGTACATAACACACACAGTTTCTGCCAGGCTCATGTTAATCTTGAGAGTTAATCTACCTATAGAGTAGTATTGCATCCTTCATATCTCCCAAGAGTCTTTAGCTTTATCAGATTTATAAAAGACAGATACGCTGTACAGATTCTTTTTCAAAAATAGCCGAGCTCATGGAGGCATGCAGTGGGTGGAGCTAAAGAGTCATGAGTGCGCGCACACACACACACACACACACAATACATCAGGGCATTATCCCTGGATAACTTTCGATTCACTATACATTCGTGTTGTTCACATTATATGCACTTATGCTCCGATTGCCAACAAAATACAGACATTTGATGCAGTTTCTCTCACCGCCTGCGGTTTCGACTCATGACCGGGAACAAACGCACACACTTGCAGAACTCCGTTGCTGCTCCAGAAAAACAAACTGCATCCACTGTTTCCTTAATGCTGGGTTATTTTGGAAGCTGAACAAGGTTATCTTTCCCTCACAACCAGAAACACACTTCTTTAGTGTCATTGTTGATTTCGTGGTCTAAAAACAAAATGACAGACAGCGCTGCCGACGGCTCCCGTAACCGAACGAAGCTCGTTGATGGATGTGCTCTTGCTCTCGCTCTGGTTAATGTGTACTGTCGTTCATCCGGGAGAAGTGCCTATACAAGCATTTCTGCCCTTTATGATGTCATACAGGGCCATACTCGAAAAAAAACGTTCTGAAACTTGTTTGAATCCTGAAGGAGTGTATTTGGCACAGAAATACTCAGTCATATTTTTATTTTTTATTTTTATTTTGGCCATTTTTAGCATGAGAATCCAACTCTTTAACAGTGTAAATAAGTCAAAATGCATGAAACAGCATTAGACCCCCCCCCCTTTAATAAATTGTTGATGCATTAAAACAATTATGCCACTGAATAGTTTTTTAATAGAGAGTAATGTCACTGAACAGCTTTTAATGTCATATAATTAAGGTTTGTGTACATCATTTTAGGACTACTTCTTCTTATATACTTCATATATCATATTTCCAAACCACGCTCATTGCATAAATTGTGTAGTATTGTTAAGTGGCCTGTTCTCTGATGCTTTAATATTATACTATAATATACAAATTATTGCTATAATCCAGTTTAAGAAATAAACTAGGTAGGATGTTTATTGGCTAAATCTAAAATGTATTCTCAGTTGTATGAATCTCAAATGTGGCTTTAATAATATAATATAATGGCAGTGTTTAGTTAGTATTCTAGCTTGACGACTTGCTCTTGAGGTGTTTATTATTGGTCAGATATTTATGGTTGAATGTTTACAGCTCAGTGGCCTGCACCTTTTAAATCATCAGTGTGCGTAATATCAAATTTCCGACTCCTGCGAATAACATCAAATTAACAGCAGCGTCCATACGATCGTTGAGGAAATGATGCATTATTATGACGCGTCACTGACAGCTCGCCTATAAACACATACATCTCTCCCCTCTCACTTCCTCTGTCGTCCTACAGTCATGCTGCCCCAACAATCACATGTGCAAAAAAAGCCGTGCCCTTTGTTGTTTCAGAAGGAAGTAACTACAGGCTCTGATTTCAGCCTGATAGGCACACACTCCCTCTCAGACAATTAATATTTCACCTGATAGGCTAAAGGGACAGGCTTTGAAAACAGATTAGAATGGAGGCAATTTAAAAATGCAAAATGAAACCATTTTACCTCAGCGCAAGTGTAAGTCATCTCGGGCCAGCTGTAAAGGCCAGACGGCGAGGCTCATTTCTCAATTATAATAAAAGCGCCTCTTTTTGCAGCCTACTGTTTGTTCTCTTCCAGCCTCAGCCCTTTGTGAACTTGGCCTGATCGTATTCATCCCCCAAAAGAATAGCGCTCGTGGTGTGCTATTTCATATCAGCGCTCAGGTATACCCGGAGTTGCCACCTTCACTTTAGATACCCTTGTTGTTTGTAAATATGTGAGATATGAGTGATGTGGGCTCTAATGGATTATTACCCTTCAAAAAGCCCTTTGACCTGAACCTCCCATGATTCCACCGCAGCGAAACTCAACCGCATGGCTAAATTATTCTTGGAAGGACCCCTGGAGAGTCTGACTTTCTGCCCTCATCGTTGCCAGACAGAACTGGCCTCCGACATTCCTGAGTGTGACAGTGCAGCGTTCCACAGAGGCTGTCACAGCAAAACTGGCTCCGGAAGGACACGGTTTTTGAACAAGTCAAGGTGTATGAGACTAATGACATTGTTAATCTTATCAATGAAAATACTGGGGAAAAAGCGCAACCTTTTTTTTTAATCAACGATAATGAAATGCATGCACTATATTTTAGTTTGATCATTTTTTTTATTTAATATTTTGTATTTTTAGGGGATTTTATGGAACTAAATTATATTTACACTGTATTTATAATCCATTTATTCACTTTTTGAGCATAGACCTGTACATTTCCAACCTAAACTGTCGTAATTCTTGAACGCTTTAGAGCACAGACTTAAGTTTTTAAAAATAGTTACAGAATTGTACGTTTATTAAAATACTATTTTAAATTTTTATATTAAATATATTTTTAAAATCACGTTTTACTCTAAAACTGCAAGAAAATCAAAGCCATAAATGTAAACAAGTTGTGTTCCAAATTTGAGCTTGACATCTCAAAAAAGAGCTTTCAGTCAGATTTTGTTTGGGCGCAGTACCAAGAGTTTCCACTAGATGAAATTCGTCTCCCATTCATTTCTAATGTGGTAATTTTTGACTGTGAGTGTGATTTTTTTTTTTAGGACCATTTAATCTTTTCAAATCATGTCCATGATTTTTGTGTTCACACTGCAAGTGCCAAAACCTTAAGTTTCGCGCAATTCCCGCTGAAGTAAAATATAAAAAAAAAAAAAAAAAAACGTGACCGAAGATTTGACTTTCTAAACATGTACTTAGAAGCATAGTTTCTTGTTTGCATGACATGTGGACTTAATAAATCATTATCTTGAACAAAATAAGCTGATATTCAGTGCAATCTATAGGCCTATCTTTTTAATTGTCATTTATATCTTTTAGTTTGTCAAGAGATTAAAGCACCGTTTTTGAAGAGTGTGCATGTGTTAAAGAGTTGGAGAATCCAAATAAGTCAGAATGCATGAAATAGCATTAGACCCCCCTTTAAGATATTTTCATCAAAAGACAAAAACTAGAAGGAAGAAAAACGTCTCGGTTACGTATGTAACCCTCGTTCCCTGAGGAGGGAACGGAGACGTAACGTCAGTGACTGACAAATGGGGGTTTCGCCTAGAAGCCTATCATCTTCGAGATCTTAGAAAACGGCCAATGGCAGGGCAATGCCATGGTCATGCGGAATTTGCATAGCGTAACTCCGCCCCACAGCGTGGGTATATAAGGAAGTACGCTGCCAACATCGCATGTTTACCTGCTGAGGAGCCAAGACTGAAATCCCGGCCGTTCCAGTGGTACAGCGGAAGTGGCAGAGGGATGTTACGTCTCCGTTCCCTCCTCAGGGAACGAGGGTTACATACGTAACGAGTAAACTTCAAAGTGTATTTTCATAAACTAACAAAAAAGTACTACAAGTATTAAAATAGTAAACGTCTCGGTTACGTATGGTAACCCTCGTTCCCTGAAGGAGGGAACGGAGACGTACGTCGGACGTCACCGACGAATTGGGATCACTTCAGGGAGCCCCTATCAGCTTCGAGATATAGAGAACCGGCCAATGACTATTGGCGTGCGAGATTTGCATCTCGCGCTCCGCCCCGCAGCGCGGGTATAAAGCGGAAGCGAATGCAGCGCACTGTTGTTTTTCACTGAGGAGCCGAACTAGTGACTCGGCCATGCAGTGATGGTACAGCAACTGTGGCGACGGGACGTACGTCTCCGTTCCCTCCTTCAGGGAACGAGGGTTACCATACGTAACCGAGACGTTCCCTTTCAGTCGGTCACGTTCGACGTACGTCGGACGTCACCGACGAATTGGGATCCCTTTGGAAAACGCCACAGTTACTACCACTTCCAGTGCCCAGCGAGAGCCCTTCAGACCCCGTCTGTTCCGGGCGGGAAATTCACGCAGGGAAGTCACACTGCTGTTCCGCAAGACCCACTACAGCAGACTATTGGATAACGCTGGGAAAGCGTGCCCAGAGGGACGCTGCGGAAGCCACATCATGCCCGAAGGGAGTTACCATGTGGAAAATACACGTATGGACTGGCCGTGGGCAGTGCAACATACGGAGTCCCAGGGGTGGCCCCGGCCAAACCGGCGGGGGAACAACACCTAACTGAGACGGCAGAGAGCTCTGCCGAGGGAAAGACACGGGCTCGCCGTAGGGAGCCGTACCGTGGAAGAATACACATATGGGACCGCCGTGGGGGTCACAACATATGGAACCCAGCCTAACACAAGTTCCACCAATGCATACGAGTGTTAGACCTGGCGTCGGACGCTCCGCCACATCCGACTGCCGCGGGTTGCGGAGGACTCAACAGGGTTCGCCGTTCTGGGGAACTCGACTGGAGCATATAAGCGCACGTATCCGTTCCACAGGGAAGGGAGTGGCGCAGCAAGCCGACACTTAGAACGGGCACTTCGGTGTTACTGACTATGGGAAGCGAGCACACAGGAAGATACCGGCTCTACACGGAGGCTATAAAATCTAGCGAACGTGTTAGGTGTCGCCCAGCCCGCAGCTCTACAAATATCTGTCAGCGAGGCGCCACGAGCCAGCGCCCAGGAAGAAGCTACACCCCTAGTGGAGTGGGCTCTTAACCCGAGCGGGCAGGGCACGTCTTGGGTTTGGTACGCCAAGACGATGGCATCCACTATCCAGTGGGCCATCCTCTGCTTGGAGACAGCCTTTCCCTTCTGCTGGCCTCCATAACAGACGAAGAGCTGCTCTGAGGTCCTGAAGCTTTGAGTTCTGTCCACGTAAGTCCGGAGAGCGCGGACTGGACAGAGAAAAGCTAGGGCTGGGTCTGCCTCCTCCGAAGGCAGCGCTTGCAGGCTCACCACCTGGTCCCGGAAGGGAATGGTGGGAACCTTGGGCACATATCCGGGCCGGGGTCTCAGGATTACATGAGAGTTACCGGGCCCGAATTCCAGGCACGATTCGTCGACCGAAAATGCCTGCAGGTCCCCTACCCTCTTGATAGAGGCCAATGCAGTCAGGAGTACTGTCTTCAGAGACAGGATTTTTAACTCGACTGACTGCAAAGGCTCAAAGGGCGCCCTCTGCAGTGCGGTTAGCACCAGAGTTAAGTCCCAAGAGGGTATAGAGGGAGAGCGAGGCGGTTTTAGTCTCCTCGCCCCCCTCAGGAACCTGACGATCAGATCGTGCTTCCCTAGAGACTTACCACCTACCATGTCATGATTAGCGGCGATAGCGGCAACATAGACTTTGAGGGTGGAGGGAGACAGCCTTCGCTCCAACCCATCCTGTAGGAAGGAAAGCACGGAACCGATCGAACATCTCCGGGGGTCTTCTCGGCGAGAAGAGCACCAGCCGACGAACAGGTTCCACTTCAATGCATAGAGGCGCCTCGTAGAGGGAGCTCTAGCGGAAGTGATGGTGTCTACCACAGCCTGTGGTAGGCCACCTAGAACCTCCGCGTCCCGTCCAGGGACCAGACATGGAGTTTCCAGAGGTCCGGACGCGGGTGCCAAAGGGTGCCCCGTCTCTGAGTCAGGAGGTCCTTCCTCAGAGGAATGGGCCAGGGAGGTGCTGTCGCGAGAAGCACTAGTTCCGGGAACCAAGTCCGGTTGGGCCAATACGGAGCGACCAACAGGACTTGCTCCTCGTCCTCCCTGACCTTGCACAGAGTCTGTGCGAGAAGGCTCACTGGGGGAAACGCATACTTGCGTAGGCCCCGGGGCCAGCTGTGTGCCAGCGCATCCGAGCCGAGGGTCCCCTCGGTCAGGGAATAAAACAACTGGCAGTGGGTCGTGTCCGGGGCGGCAAACAGGTCTACCTGTGCGGTCCCGAAGCGACTCCAGATCAGCTGGACCACCTGGGGATGGAGTCTCCACTCTCCGGGGAGCACTGGCTGTCGTGAGAGCTCGTCGGCCGCACGATTGAGCAGGCCCGGAATGTGAATGGCACGAAGCGACCTCAGATGCTTCTGACTCCATAGGAGGAGATGGCGGGCGAGTTGTGACATGCGACGGGAGCGTAGACCACCCTGTTTGTTGATGTACGCAACGGCCGCAGTGTTGTCCGTACGGACCAGAACGTGCTTGCCTAGTAGCGGCGTTTTGAAGCGGCCCAGCGCAAGACGAACTGCTAACAACTCGAGGCAATTGATATGCCATTGCAGTTGAGGCCCCGTCCACAGACCCGAAACTGCAAGCCCGTTGTACGTGGCACCCCAGCCGGTGGATGAGGCATCCGTGGAGACAACAGCATGCCTGGACACTTGTTCTAGGGGAACTCCTGCCCGTAGAAATGAAGGGTCCGACCACGGGCTGAAGGTTTGGCGGCACCTCGGAGTCACAGGGACACGGAGGGATCCGCTGTGCCACGCCCATCTCGGGACTCGGTCGTGTAGCCAGCGTTGAAGCGGTCTCATATGAAGCAACCCGAGCGGCGTTACTGCGGCTGCGGATGCCATATGCCCCAGGAGCCTCTGAAAATGTTTCAGTGGTACCGCTGTCCTGCATTTGAACGAATTCAAGCAGTTCAACACCGACTGGACGCGCTCCTCGGTGAGGCGCGCTGTCAGGCCGACCGAATCCAGCTCCATACCGAGAAAAGAGATCCTCTGCGTGGGGCAGAGTTTGCTCTTTTCCCAGTTGACCTGAAGACCCAACCGGCTGAGGTGACTGAGCACCATGTCCCTGTGTTCGCACAACTGTTCTCGCGACTGGGCAAGGATCAGCCAGTCGTCGAGATAGTTGAGGATGCGAACTCCACGCTCTCTCATGGGAGCAATGGCCGCCTCCGCGACTTTCGTGAAGACACGGGGCGACAGGGCTAGCCCGAAGGGTAGGACTTTGTACTGATATGCTCGTCCGTCGAACGCAAAGCGTAAAAACGGTCTGTGTCGAGGGAGAATCGAAACATGAAAGTACGCGTCCTTCAGGTCGATTGCTGCAAACCAATCTTGGGGACGGATGCACCTGAAGATGCGTTTCTGCGTTAGCATTCTGAACGGTAGCCTGTGAAGGGACCGGTTCAGGAATCGCAGATCCAAGATCGGCCGTAACCCGCCGCCTTTCTTGGGTACAATGAAGTACGGGCTGTAGAAGCCGGTCTTCATATCGGCTGGAGGGACCGGCTCTATCGCGTCCTTCGCCAGTAGGACTGCGATCTCCGCCTGAAGCACAGGGGCATTCTCCTTCGACACAGAGGTGAAGTGAACGCCCCTGAACTTGGGGGGACGCCGGGCGAACTGAATCGCATAGCCGAGTCTGATGGTACGGATGAGCCAGCGAGACGGGCTGGGGAGCGCTAGCCAGGCTCCCAGCGACCGTACAAGCGGGACCATCGGCACCACAGACGTACCCGCAGCGGGGCAGCGAAGCGGTATGCAGGGACCCGACTCGGACGGCATGAGAGCGGCCCGAAGTGGGGTCTGAGTGAACTGCGTAACACTTACCTGCTTCCGCTGAGGGGGTGTGCGAGTGTGAGAAGGCCGCTTGTGTGCGTCCCCACAGCCGGCACCCCCTGCTGGCGATTGGAGAGGCGCCTGAGGGTGACAAGGCATGGGAGCGTCGAACACCGCCAAGCGCGCTCTCTTGGCACCCAGAGATTTTGGAAACTGCTCTTTCTTTGAAAATTTGGGTACCGCTGGCGCTGGGGCCAGCGGCGGAACAGAAATCAAACAAAAGATTCTCCCCCGGCCCTCCTCCGGGGGAAGGAGTGGTGCTGCAACCATCTCCTGAAGAGCAGTCTCCTCCATCTCTGGGTGGCCCGTCTCAGGGTCTCTTACGACGGCGCTTGCCACCTGGCTTGGCAGCGGCCTGAGCGGGCTGGACGTCCTTCCCACGGCCGGCTCCACGCCTACGCCCGGGTGGAGGCTGCTGCTGGGCTGGGGCGGGAGCGGGGGCGGCGGCGGGTGGACGTCCTCGGCGACGGGCAGCCGGAGGCGCTGCGACCGGCGGCAGGGTGGAGGCAGCAGCTGGCCGCCGGGGCAGGATGTGTTTAATCGCCTCCGTCTGCTTTTGGGCGGCCGAGAACTGCTGGGCAAAGCTCTCGACCGCGTCGCCGAACAACCCGGCCGAAGAAACGGGGGAGTCCAGGAACCGATACTTGTCGGTCTCCCTCATGTCGGCCAGGTTGAGCCAGAGATGTCGTTCCTGGACCACTAAGGTGGACATCGCCTGACCGATAGAACGGGCGGTGACTTTCGTCGCCCGGAGGGCGAGGTCCGTCGCCGTCCGGAGCTCCCGGAGGAGCTCTGGGTCCGGCCTACCCTCGTGCATGTCCATGAGTGCCTGGGCCTGATGCACCTGGAGCAACGCCATGGCATGCAAGGCGGACGCAGCCTGGCCACAAGACCTGTAAGCCTTCGCAGTCAGACTGGAAGAGAACTTACAGGCCTTGGACGGGAGCCGCGGGTCACCGCGCCAGTTGGAGGCGGTAGCCGGACACAGTTGCATCGCGACAGCCCGCTCCACTGGTGGGATTCCCACGTACCCCCTGGCTTGCCCGCCGTCAAGGGTAGTGAGGAGGGAGGAGCCACTAGGTCTGTTTCTGGCACTAAATGGTGTCGTCCACGACCTGGTGAGCTCCTCATGCACCTCCGGGAAGAAAGGCACCGGGGCGGAACGCTGAGAACCAGCGCGACCCGCCCCGAGAAACCAATCATCCAACCTAGAAGGTTCGGGACGTGGTGGAGGGTTCCACTCAAGCCCGACCTTTTCGGCGGCCCGGGAAAGCATAGCCGTCAACTCGGGGTCCGACTCGGCCGTTGCCACTCTCCCAGAGGGAGGCAGTACAGCCGAATCTTCATCCTCCGAGGACCGGAACTCCCCCTCCGATGCAGCGATCGACATCTGTTCATCTACTGGAGCCCCGAAGGTCACCACTGGACGCCCATGGGAGGGACCAGCGATTTCCTCCGGAAGCCCTACCGGCTGCGGCGCTCGTGAGGGATCAGGGGCCTGCGGAGGCTGGCTCGGCGGGTTTGCCCTGAACGTAATCCTCAGGTCACCCCGGCCATCCGTCGAAGTAGGTCTATTCTGCTGGGCAGGAATAGCACTAGATCGAGGTATGGGTAGGGGGACTCCACCTTCCCGAAGGTAAGCGAGTCTCGACCTAAGCGCCGCGATAGTCACGTTCCCGCAGTGGGAACATGAACTATCCACAAAAGCTGCCTCAGCGTGCTGAATGCCCAGGCACGTGATACAGCGATTGTGACCGTCAGCGGGTGACAGGGAACGACCGCATCCAGAAACGCACGGGTGGAATGACATCTTGAAAAAGACGCAGTGTCACACCCGTGTTGCTCTTTTTGTGAGGAATTGCTCTTTCAGTGCTGAAGCACCCAGGGAAGACCGCGGCAGAATACAGGAGATAGTGCAGCCTGTATCTGCTCTCAAGTGAAACAAAAATAGCAGTTTTAAACTGTTGCTGTGAAAACAGCAGTTGGTTTCTGCTTCCAGCAGCGGTGAGCCCGCGGTCGCGCTGTTTTGTGCCGTCTGACCAGCACAGAACGATCCTCAGTCCGATTCTCTCTCTCTTTCTCTCTCTTGCTGAAGGCAGTCTATGCTTCATCAACGCCGTTCGGCTCCGAAGTGAATGACAACAGTGCGCTGCATTCGCTTCCGCTTTATACCCGCGCTGCGGGGCGGAGCGCGAGATGCAAATCTCGCACGCCAATAGTCATTGGCCGGTTCTCTATATCTCGAAGCTGATAGGGGCTCCCTGAAGTGATCCCAATTCGTCGGTGACGTCCGACGTACGTCGAACGTGACCGACTGAAAGGGAACTACTAGTATACTTAAGTTCACTTGTAGTACAGATGTAGTACAAATGAGAAACGACTAGTTTGAATTCTTTCCTGAACTAACTTTTTCATGTATAAATGACATTTGTTTTTTCTGTACTCACTTCACCACAGAATGTTTTATCAGTGTAGTCCCTTTTATATAGAGAGGCGAGAGGAAAATATGAGGAAGAAAAGTCACATTCGAACTCACTTTTTCCACACAAGCTCAATATACTATAAAATATACTATAATAGCTCAAGCTACCATTGTTTCACTTTTAGAGAGAACACAGGATGCAATGAGGAGGGAAATAAAATCAGATTCAAACTCACATTTCCCACATGAGCACAATACATGCAAAAGCCACTAGGCCACAGCCCCAAGGTTTTATTTTCGATTGCATATGCATTGCATTTCTCCGAACAAATAACCACCCACATACTACATGGTACACACAAAAAAAACACCATCTCTGAAATGTTTCACCCCTTGGCTCAGTCTGCATACTCAAGCGCTGACAGCCCCTTCCAAACACCTCCTTGATAGTTGGATATCTCTACACGGTTACGTCACACACGTACACAACCACACACACACACACGCGCACACAGACGGGCCTCTCACTCACGGTCGGACTATAGTATTCATCTGTCTCGTTCACATCTTTTTTTTTCGGCTTCCGGAGCTTCCAGAGCTTCAAGTCAAGGCAGACGGCTCTGCGAGGGGCTGAAGTCTCTCCAGTCTGCCTGGGTGTATTTTTAGAGCCTCAGCACCAGAAATACTCCTCAGCACCAGAGACTTGACAGTTTGAATGTGCACACAGGCTTTCAGAAAATGTTTATAAATTTCTCGAGCAATTTGGCAAGAACGTCAGGACGTGGCCATGTAGCGAGTCAGAATAAATAAAGAAATAATCCCTCACAAAGCCAGAAACGGCAGACTGTTTCAGAAGATTTTCACACTTTGAGCATATAAAGCGCTCTCTGGGGACAGATGACATTAATATTTCAGTTTTCATTAGGGAGAAATGGATTTTCTGTGTAGATCTATATGGTATCTTTAACCCGGGAACACTTCTTTCAAAATTGCATTAGTAAGCAAAAAACGTCTGGGCAACGCTTATCCCAAAAAAACAGCTGAAGCTGATTAATTTTGCGTCAATTGTGAAACCGAAAACGTCTCCTCTCAGAGGTAAATGGCTGCTAGAGCGCCATTGCTTTTCAAATTATGCTGAATTGAGACATCATAAACAAAGCGACGTTGTCTGACAGGCCCACAATGGAAGCAGATAGGCGAAGGACTATATCAGCAGACTCAAATATTGACTTTGAGACACATTAGCAAAACCATTCACCCCCAGTCTAAAAAAACTCTCATTTAGGGTCTGTCATTTGGATGACCTTTTCCTCATTTGTATGTAAATCCCCTAATTACAATATCCAAAGTATTTAACCCTCTGCCACACACCACGACAGATTAAGACTCTGATTCAAACGTAGATCTGGGTGTCACACAACAGGTCACTAATTGGATATTATTTATAAAAAATTGGCTCATAAGTGAAATGTAACATAAAATGTAATCAAATAAACCAGCTTAATCCATCTCAATTTGAACGGATTCTCCTCAACCAGTGTTTGTGTGTTTAGTTTACCCAGTATACGCCTAATGAATGGCCCTACCTGTATGAAAAAGTATTCTTAGGTAATGTGTATATTTTACATATACTTTATGTAGTAAGTATACTAAGATCAATTTACTAGTAGTAAACTTGTAAGTGTAGTATTTCAATACTGCTTGGGACTAAATTGGCCCACTTTTTAGTATATAAAAGCATACTTTGAAGTGTACTATAAGTGTAACAGTAGTAAACTTTAAGTGAAGAACTAGATTAGTAGTTTTAAGTATACTTGTAAGTTTTTTTTTAAGTGAACATAATAGGGGAGAGCGGGGCACAACCTAACACTTTCTCAGTTTGTGTGAATCCACTTGGGTTCAGAGTATTTATTTTGTCCCACATTAATTTCACAAATCTAGTACAATTATGTGGTTTTGTTTTATAAATACAGTGTATACTTTTTTCTTGATATACCCCAAAAGAATGGAAATCTGACAACATGCCCCATAGGTGGGGTGCACTTAATAAGGTTGATTTTTTCCAGCTGTATTTACACTGTTTTATCATTGCTTTTGTTGTTAGGTTTAGTAACTTGATGTTTTGTGACATAAGGAGTTCATTTTCTACTCAAAATGGCACATTCATACTTAAAAACGTTCCATCATAAGTTACCGTCACTGTGTATTGTGTACCAAGTATTGAGGTCTCTGTGTTCAGGTGCCGCGTTACTTCTATTATGTAGATATAGTGTCTACACAATATCTATTGTATTATTTACTTAGATGTTTCTAAGTAAAGTATACACTTTAAAAGCTTTTTTTATGAAACTTACCCGCATTCAATTATTGATAAAAAAGGATGTATGAAGCTAGAATAAAATGTTTTTTAAAATGGAAAGATTAAAGTACAGTTAAAGGTATCTTTCAAGTATAAAAAAATACCTAAATAAGAACATAGTAGTATACTTAAAGTGCAAAAAATAATATATGAATAGTAAACTATTAGTAGGGGTGAGCGGGGCAGTTTAAAACTTTCCACACATGCCAGGATGACAAAACTTAGTGTATTTACTAGTTGCCATATCAACACTATATAGAGAAAAAATTGTGCCAAAGTTAAAAAAATCTTTGGAAGATATCACTGAACATTTATTTAACCATAGCAAAAGTAAATTTCTTACTGAAGTTAAATTTTCATCTCTGTTTTTTGTAAATTAGACAAATCTGATATTTTGAAATCTTATATCTGTTTAGATATTTCTTTAATGCTGATCTAACAGCAGAAGACACGAGCCGGGGTTAAATCCCAGTTGCGCAGGTGGGGCATGTTGTCACACTGTGTTATTTGCCCCTATTAGAACTATGATATTATATATTTTTATGAATTCTATTGAGAAACCATGAGAAAAGGTGAATAAAGACTGAGAGTCAATGTTCAGAAATGATTTATAATTATTATGTTTTGAACTATGCTGTATAGTACGGTGGCCCAGTAGTGCACAACACAACAAAATTTAGAAAGCAAACATAAGTTCACAACACAACGAAAAAGCCACAACACAACAGAATACAAATTATACGTTTCAACCACTTGGTGGAATTGACAGACGTTGTGTTGTGGCTTTTCCGTTGTGTTGTAAACTACTGGGCCACCGTGGTATAGCTGTGTTTTGCGGTGTGTTTATTGTCAAACTCAAAAATTCGTTTATTTTTAATTACTAAAAAATGCCATTATTTTATATGAAAAGGTTGATAATTGTATTTTAATGACTAAATATTTTAAGCTGTCATATGGTCATGTTACAATGTACCCCACCTATGGGGCATGTTGTCACATTTCACTTTCATTCATTTGGGGTATATCAAGAAAAAAGTATACACTGTATTAATGAAACAAAACCACATAGTTGTACTAGACTTGTGAAATGAATCTGGGAAAATTATAAATATTGAACCCCAAGTGGATTTACACAAGCTGAGAAAGTCAAAAAGTGTTAGGCTGTGCCCTGCCCTCCCCTATGATTTTATGTTCACTTAAAGAAAACTTACTTAAAACTACTAAACTAGTAGTTTACTGAGAGTACACGTCAAAGTGTACTTTCATAAACTAACAAAAATGTACAAGTATTAAAACAGTAAACTTACATGCCGTACAAATGAGAAACGTCTAGTTGTGAACTAGTTGTGCACTTAAACTTTACTACTGTTACAATTATAGTACACTTAAAAGTATACTTTTATATACTAAAAAGTGGGACAATTTAGTCCCAAGCTGTATTGAAATAGTACATGTTTACTGGTACATTGATATTAGTATACTTACTACATAAAATATACTTGAACATTACTTAAGAAAACTTCATAAAATGAACTTGAAGTATACTTCTTTTTCGTAAGGGAAGGGCCGTTCGTTTGGCGTATACTTTATATGACATCACAGCTGTATTGTGAGTGTGTATGTGTGGATAAAACAGTGTGTCTGCTCCTGTATGTGAGTTAATACTCCTTATCAGGATCACTGGGAGGAAAGGGAGGACAGTGTACGGCCAATTTAACACATGAAGGCACACACTCACTGCTGGAATGGGCTACAGATAGAAGAGATGAGAGATCAGTCTGTTTGTTAGCCCCTTTCACTCCACCTGCATGGTGTATGTGTGTGTGTGTGTGGCCGGGGGGTTACTGTGGCCACAGCAATACAATAGGCAGCGGGGCACGGTCAAGCCGTTTAGTTCAGCAGTGCAAACACAGCAAGACATAATGGATAGATAATAAACACACAGTTACAGAAAATAAGCATCAGCGTACACGCTAACACAACTATTATTTTAATCCGTTCTCGCTCTCTCTGTCTCTTTATTACAACATTCCTTCATGTCCTGTAACCCATTTTAGTAGCCATGTTACACAGGTTGTCCTCCCTAGACTCCCATAGGTTCATCGTTTTTTTTTTTTTAATCGATTCCAAGCCGCCTGCATTCTAGTCTCCCTATTTGTCCAGATTTATGCTCCCTCTTTCTTTCTGTCCCCGTCTGTTTTTCCTCTCTCTCTCTCTCTCTCTCTCTCTCTCTCTCTCTCTGTTCTCCAGAAGAATAATCCTTCCTCAGTAAAATCTTTAAAAGCCCTCGCTGTCCCTTATTGAATTACTGTCATCTGTCTGTCTATGAGGAAGTTTATGTGCAGATGTTTTTTATGTCTACTAAAGATTTTATAACTAACCATAAGGCCTACTGTGAGTTATAAACAGGCTAAATCATTTTGGAATATCATTTTCCTTAAATGGATGAAAAATGTCAATGCATTCATGCATGTTTTAAAGGATAAAATTACTCAAAATTATTTTCATATCTTCAGTTTTGTGTTCTCCTACTTGCCTTTTGTTTTTCTTTTATGTAAAAATTCATCATCAACCTTTTTTTTTTCTTTTTTTTTTACTTCTTAGCTAATTACAGATGGGATTTATTGTTTGTTTAATAATTTAATAAGTCTCATTATTTTGGAAGATATACATAAACATTCATTTGAAGATAAACAAGCATTAATGAATATTCAGTGACTAAAAATTATTTTTTATTTACTTTCAAAGTCATTGTCATGGTAATTGATACTTTTGAATAAAAAATTATGAATTAAATTTACATTTAACAGACGCTTTTGTCCAAAGCGACTCTCATTGCATTCAAGGTATACTCTTTTTTGTTATTTTAATTTTTTTTATAGGTATATATTTCTTAGCATTCCGAGACAATCAAACCCATGACCTTGACATTGCTAGCACCACTTTCTACAATTTGAACTACAGGAATGCTGTAAATGCATACAAACTTATGGAGCTCTCATGGGTATACAAATAATTTGATTTAGTAATACTTTGTAAAACTTCTGCATGTGTAATTTCAGTGCGAAAAACGTGTTTTATGCACTAACCTCCCACAATCTGGTTGCACCAGGAAGTAAATTCACTGAACTAGTATCATGCTGCATGTATTTAAAGGCACAGTATGTAAGTTTCACCGCTAGAGGTCGCTTATTCAAAACAAAGGAGTAGCTTAATGACGCCATGAATGAGCTTGAGTTGTAGTCCTGACTCTTCACCTCCACAGCCGATGGAAAGAATCCGAAGGAAATCATGTTCATGAATGAGCGAATGTATTAAAGTTTTATTAACGTTACGGTGGTATGAAGCAGGACGCGCCGAGAGCCTTTGAAAGTTTTTCGTTGTGTATGTGGGGGAACGCAGTGCTGTTTTACATGCTTAAAACAATCATACTAAATACATTTGAGTGTGTGGAAAGTTATGTTATAACGTTACTCTGTGCGTTCACTCTGCGGCTGCTATGAGACACTTGTTCACTTTGCAGTAATTTAGATCGATATTAGAATATCATATTAATATAAACAGGATGACTAAATGACATGCCATTCATTTTAAAATATATTGTATGATGGAGAAAGCTCTCTCTGATTATGCTGTTAGCCACTTGATAAAATAGTGTCGTCTCTGAGGCATGGTAAAAACATGGTAAATCAAGAAAACAAGCAACAATAAGACTAAGCTGTATAACAATGATCGGTTTTCTGTTCATAAATGTATCCAAACAGTTGCTCGCTTCTCTAATAAATTACATAATATATTAAAGCATCTTTGGTGTTTTCATGGTTTCTACGGAAATCGAGGGTAGGGCGGATTTGACGTCATTGACAGGTGATGCCAGGACACGATCCGTAACACTGGTTAAAATAGAGGATTTCTCTGGATTTAAACATTGTTGGAAATGTTTGAGATAATGTAAGTAAACAGGTCAACAAAATCTATAACATTGTTCTAGTGTTTTTTTGGATATTTTAAAGGCACAATATGTAGTTTTTCGCCCCTAGAGGTCGCTTATTCTAAACAAAGGCGTAGCTTGATGCCAAGATTGAGTGCAAATTCATGGGAGTTGTCGTCTTCACCTCTACAGCCGGTGGAAAAGAATCCGACGGGACTCGGGCAGAAATCATATTCATGGATGAGCTAATGTATTAAAGATTTATGAATGTTACTGTAGTATGAAGCAGGGTGTGAGCTGAACAAGGTGCTGGAGCGATTGCTAATGAGAGACGAGCGCGACACACGGCTCGAGAGCAGCGGAGCTTTTATTCTGCCACAGACGAGCGCTTCCGCTTCCTCCGCTCATGCGTATGTGGGGGAACGCAGCGCTGCTTTCTGTTGATTAATGTATCCAAACAGTTGCTCACCTGTTTAATAAAACAGTGTCTCTCTACTTGACAACATTTTTGAACAAGTAAATGTACTTTTTACTCCAATACATTACATTGTGCATGGCACCTAACTTTTTCTGCAGCAGTTTGTTTCTGCTATAAAGAAGCGATATCGCCAAGGGCATTGAAGGTACTATATCTTGTGCGTTTTGCCTTTACTCACTCATACATGACAGCAGCCGGTGATGAGGCTGAAACCAGCACATCCAGTGCAAGAAGGCTTTGACTATTTTACTTAACATTACTTTATTTATCCGCTATATTGACAAGACCTTATTGAACGATATTGGTTTACTTATGGCCTTTTTGTGCACTTTATCTTAAATGAGACTTGAGAGTTTGTAGACATTTAAGAGGCTGTTGTGTCGAGGTGTTCAGTTTTATTTTGATTTTAGAAAATAAACATGATTTCTCATCTTACAAATCAATTGTTTCTTATTTTCACTGGTATGTATCTCAGGTGTCGAGGGCTAGTGCATCGTTGAGCCTATATTTAGTATGAGTAAAATACTTAAGTACTGTTAAAATCAGATACTTTAAGACTTTTACTCAAGTTGTATTGGTGACTTGTAACTTATAACGGAGTTGTTTTCGCTGTAAGGAATCTGTACTTTTACTCAAGTATGGTTTTCAGGTACTCTTTACACCTCTGGTATGATGTCATTGATTGCATGTCCTGGATAAAATTGCTTATTTCTCTGGATTTAAACATTCTTGGAAACATTTGGGATAATGTAAGTACACAAGTCAACAAAATATATAACACTGTTCTTGTGGTTTTTGGATATTTTATCCAAAAATCTTACATATTGTGCCTTAATCTAAAAATCTTACATATTGTACCTTTAAAAAATTAACGCTATTTTTTAGAGCAATCTTTTTATGTAAATTAGGATAATTATAGTAATGTTTCATTTAACATTTCAATATTAAGAGAGGTTTGTGTTCATTTTGTTTTTAATACCTAGATTACAGTGATGCAAAAGAGAATATTTCCTTTTCTCCATTTGGACACTCCATTTGGCAAAAAAAGTCCTATTTTCCTCTCTGTCCCTCTTCCTCCTCAGTGTCATCCACTGTTCTTTTTCATGGTACACAAGCAAGTGGCTGACCTCCACATTACCTCATTCACCTGCTCAGGTGTGCTGAGTTACAAGCTACGCTGCACTGCTATGTAGACAGCTCTAACAAGAAAAGGAAAAAGAGCCATCACTCCTTCCCGAGCAGGGTTGAGATGTCAAAGGTCACCCTGCACTTCTTCCCCAGGCTCATTACGTCATGTCAGGGTTTTTTTGCATTTTCTAACCCCTCTCCCTTTCTCTCCAATGGCATTTGTGTAAACACAGCTGTGTTGTTGACATTAAAGGGCCTTGTTCTTTTGATCCCCTCTGAAAAATTGGTATCCCTCTTTTCCTCTCGCTACATCAGAGAACACACGCGTCCGATAAAACAACCACAAGTGCAACTGTATCTGCTTGAACTGCAGGTGCCGTTCTTCATGTTCTGCACAGCATCAAATAAACACACATTGCACCATTACGAGAGGATCGAGAGGGCCGTTAGCACTCACTGCACACAATCGTCATGTGGCCGCCAGTAAACAGCAATCAGGGAAGCAAGGATGCCAGTAAGCGGATCGGTGCCGTGAGACGTACATGTAAATTGAGAGTCAAAGTAATCAGGAGCTTCTTAGTGAAGCATAGGGGCTCAAATTTTACCAATGAGAGAAAAAAACAAGATTTGTGGATTAGAGAGCGTCAAAAAAAGTGCTTATGAAAGAAGTTCAAACACAATAGATGGGCCGCATGGGGCCCCTGGTGTAGACTTTCCCCAGGCTGTTTGTCTCATTAGGGACTCTATTGATTAATAACATCCCTGGAAAGCAGCAGTATTAGCCGAATTAGGAGACCAGGGGGAATTCAGAGGGAAGAGAGGAGGGGATAACCTTGCACTAGCCCAGGGCTCTGTCTCGCGGTATTTCCCCTCTCGCACACTGAATGAAATCAAGCCTGCTAGGCACCCGGTCTCTGAACCCTAATCCAATATCATTAGTATTCTCATGTTTGGCTTGGCAATGCCTGACGTGATTAATGTGGCCATGGATTTGACAGAGAGAGATCATGAGTTGTGTTGATGGTCCGCTTCACATAATCAGATGTGGGTTTGTGATTGATACTTTCGTTAATTCGCTCAGCCTCCCTCTGCCGTTCACTTTTCTTCCTGTGAGTTTGTCTTTTTCTTTTCTTTTGTTTTTCATCGGGCTACTGTGTCATATATTCTGGCTCATTCGCAGTGAAACGCACTCCAGTTGTTTATGCGCTTGTGTACTGAGAGTGAAAATCTAGGGAAGTACACATGTTCTTACTGATGCTGATACATTGTGTGTAGAGCTCACCGTGAGCGGAAGATACTGTTTTCATCTTAAACCTTCAAATGTCAGGCTTGACCTTTATTGAGAATCATCTAATCATCTATCTATCTATATATCTATCTATCTATCTATCTGTCTGTCTGTCTGTCTGTTGTAATGCTAACAAAATAGTTTGGAACCACTGTCCAAGATTGATTGAATTATTTATAGAGTTTTATTTTATTTTATTTTGTATTTCTATTGTATTTTTTATTTTAAAATGCAGTTGTCACTTATTTATTTGTCAACTGCAAAAAAACACAAACCTAGAGAGCACAAAGCAACCATCTTAGCATCGTATGAGCACAGACAAACACCACAACATTTCCTTTCAAAAGTTTATAAATCTTGTTTTGTTGATTTTTGGTATTATGAGGCTCTTTCTTGGCCTTGATGTGAAATTTAAGACTATTATATTTAACTATTGAATGAATATTCATTAACCACGTTTTTAAATTCATCTCCCTGTATGCATCTCTCAGCGGTATAGCAGAACTTCTAAATTTTGGACTGAGCTGAATATTTGTGGACTTATTAGGTTAGGTATGAGGGCCAGCTGTTTTGGTCGAGTGGGTCTGCTGAGTGGACGCTGATGAATCCAGTCTGATAATGAGCGTTAAGCATGCTGAGAATCCACACACATTTCAATCATTACAACTCAACCTCCAGGGAGAGAGGAATGCTGAAAGAGAGAAAATGAAGGGGGACGTAGAGGCAAGAAAAGACACAAAGAGTCTCCACGGCAGAGTGAAAATCTTAATTTTTCTCTACAGCCTCAGCACTGCGAGTCTTGGCACAGACAAACGGCAGGTATCACCTTCCTCCAAGCCTGGGCCTAACGCAGTCGCTGCTCTTTACGCTTGAAGGAAACACTTAACGAAGCCGATGTGTTCAAGAAATATGTGTCTATGTGTGTGTGTTTACTTGTAGAAATAAAGCCAGGACCAGAAGTTCCTCTGTGGAGAACTGGATCCCAGCTCATCGAGGGCTGTTGAGGGACCAGGACAGGGGGACGCAGGAACAAAATAATGACGGATGGTGCTGATTGGACATCTTGTGTGAATTAAAGTGGGTTTGACTCTGCTCCTTGTCCCTGCGTGCGGCAGATCGGATAACAAAGCCAGGCTTGTGAAGGTAAACCGATCCTATCAACAGACTCCATTCGGCAGCTCCACAGGTCTGCCCACAGAAAAGTTTTTCTGTTTCTCTGTGCTGAAAGAGGAGAGCAGTGGACACACACACACACACACACACAAATAAGCACCTACACACACAGCTATACTTACTGCTTCACACACACATTCAACAGGCCGTGAAATGGGGCCTTATCAGGCTGACGGCAAATGAGATGTAAAAGGTCTTTTCAGGTATGCACATTCCTTCCTGTCATCCTCAAGAGCATAATTCGCCTTAGTTTCCAGTAAAGAAAAGTCCACATGATTTCGCTCACATCTTGTCCTTGAGGTGTAGTAAAAACATAGATCTCCAGTTATAGTCATTTTAACCCATACAGTCATTTAAACACCATTTTAATTATGTATAATAATACTCATGTAAAGGTGGTGTGGATTATTAAATGATTATTAAATATAAAGACAATCTTTTTTTTTGTCTATGTTACTACAGTATATTGTGCTATGCCAGTAACATAACATACTTTACTATACCATATCATACTATGCCATATTGTTAATAACTGTACTCTACTGCATTATGCTATACTATATCCCATATCATAATATAAAATACTTTATTATACCAGACTACACTACCGGTTAAAAGTGTTTTTTGTGTGTGTGTGAAAGAAGACACCAAGGTTGCATTTATTTATAATTACAAAATAAATAACTGTTTTATATTTTAATATTTTAAAATGCAATTTATTCCTGTGATTTCAAAGCTGATTTTTGGTATAGTACAGTGTATAATACCATACAAAACTTACTATACTATACTGTACTATACCAAACCTTATACTATTCACTTTACTGTTACAGTCACTGATTTAGCAAGTTGTTACAATTTTAAAATATTTTTGTCACGTTTTCCATTAAAAATATCTTTAGTCAAGTCAAGTCAAGTCAACTTTATTTATATAGCGCTTTTTACAATGCAGATTGTTTCAAAGCAGCTTCACAGAATTTGATTCGGCTGTACAGCCGCTCTGGAGTAAACGGTGATGTCATCAGCTCATTTCAATTATCATGTATATTCAAGTAATGTAGTTGATATAGTTAATTTAGTTTAGTAATTAAATTTATTTGGATATTTATTTGAAAGTTTAGTGTCCCCAACTGAGCAAGCCAAAGGCGACAGTGGCAAGGAACCAAAACTCCATCAGGTGGCCTAATGGAGAAAAATAAACCTTGGGAGAAACCAGGCTCAGTCGGGGTGCCAGTTCTCCTCTGGCCAATTAACAAACAGTGTATGATTATTATTTTGGCAGCCTTATAGGTCAGAAGTAATATTAGATCGGATTATTCAAAAGATCGGAGGCATCAGTGCCGCAGACGGGTTTATTAAGGATGCCGTGTCGATTAAATTTTTTAGAGTATTTTCCATTCCTTAAAGTGCCCCTATTATGGTTTTTCGAATATTCCCTCTCATGCAGTGTGTAATATCGCTGTCTGTGAATGTAAACGCTCTGCAAAGTTGTAAAGTCGAAAGTCCACGATAAATAAAGTTATTGTCTCCCAAAAGAAAGAATCGACTCTGAACCGCCTAAACGAGTCGTTTGTATATCGAATCCCACTGCGTTACGGTTCTACGTCACTAGAAAAGACATTTGCATAATGCCCGCTTATGTTGTACATTGTCCACCTGTGAACAACTTGACCCTCAAACATAATTTTACTGACGACTGCTCCTCAAATCTCAGAGTTCAAGGCGGGATACACAGAATACTTGCTCTTGAAAGATGGGTCAGTACCAGTTTATTTGGACCAGCTCCTCAGAATCATAACCTGTCAGTATGAATAATTATTGATGTATATGTTACCGGCAATGTGGGAAATCTGGCATTGTATAGAATGCCTAAAGTTTGTAGGCAAAGTATGAAATGGTTTATATTTCACACATTTTCTAGGCATTCTATACAATGCCAGCCGGCAGAGTATAGACTGCTCCTGCTACTCACGCTTGTGTCTTTGTTCGGCGGTGCCGGTAGCGAAACACGTGAGGTTCCACTCCCGCCACAGAGGCTCGCCCCTATTGTTTTCCAGATGGTTGCTGTGTCACAATGTCGGAACAGGAAGAAAATGCAGTGCCATTCAAAATGCCATTCTAGCCTTCCTTGCTGCAACAAGTAGCTCAACGCCACTTCTGCTTTCGTGTTTTTCTGGTAAGAACGTCCTGTACTTTATATCATAGTTCTTTGTTCATTTTCAAAAACATGTTTAATGCCAAAAAAGGCATGTTTTGATACTTTGCCTAGAGTGTGCTTGTCATTCTGTATAATACCTAGCTAATGTATTCAGGTGCTGGTCATAAAATTAGAATATCATCAAAAAGTTGATTTATTTCACTAATTCCATTCAAAAAGTGAAACTTGTATATTATATTCATTCATTACACACAGACTGATATATTTCTTTTAATTTTGATGATTATAACTGACAACTAAGGAAAATCCCAAATTCAGTATCTCAGAAAATTAGAATATTGTGAAAAGGTTCAATATTGAAGACACCTGGTGCCACACTCTAATCAGCTTATTAACTCAAAACACCTGCAAAGGCCATTAAATGGTCTCTCAGTCTAGTTCTGTAGGCTACACAATCATGGGGAAGACTGCTGACTTGACAGTTGTCCAAAAGACGACCATTGACACCTTGCACAAGGAGGGCAAGACACAAAAGGTCATTGCAAAAGAGGCTGGCTGTTCACAGAGCTCTGTCCAAGCACAATAATAAAGAGGCGAAGGGAAGGAAAAGATGTGGTAGAAAAAAAGTGTACAAGCAATAGGGATAACCGCACCCTGGAGAGGATTGTGAAACAAAACCCATTCAAAAATGTGGGGGAGATTCACAAAGAGTGGACTGCAGCTGGAGTCAGTGCTTCAAGAACCACTACGCACAGACGTATGCAAGACATGGGTTTCAGCTGTCGCATTCCTTGTGTCAAGCCACTCTTGAACAACACACAGCGTCAGAAGCGTCTCGCCTGGGCTAAAGACAAAAAGGACTCGACTGCTGCTGAGTGGTCCAAAGTTACGTTCTCTGATGAAAGTAAATTTTGCATTTCCTTTGGAAATCCAAGAGTCTGGAGGAAGAGAGGAGAGGCACACAATCCACGTTGCTTGAGGTCCAATGTAGAGTTTCCACAGTCAGTGATGGTTTGGGGTGCCATGTCATCTGCTGGTGTTGGTCCACTGTGTTTTCTGAGGTCCAAGGTCAACGCAGCCGTATACCAGGCAGTTTTAGAGCACTTCATGCTTCCTGCTGCTGACCAACTTTATGGAGATGCAGATTTCATTTTCCAACAGGACTTGGCACCTGCACACAGTGCCAAAGCAACCAGTACCTGGTTTAAGGACCATGGTATCCCTGTTCTTAATTGGCCAGCAAACTCGTCTGACCTTAACCCTATAGAAAATCTATGGGGTATTGTGAAGAGGAAGATGTGATATGCCAGACCCAACAATGCAGAAGAGCTGAAGGCCACTATCAGAGCAACCTGGGCTCTCATAACACCTGAGCAGTGCCACAGACTGATCGGCTCCATACCACGCTGCATTGCTTCAGTAATTCAGGCAAATGAGCCCCAACTAAGTATTGAGTGCTGTACATGCTCATACTTTTCATGTTCATACTTTTCAGTTGGCCAAGATTTCTAAAAATCCTTTCTTTGTATTGGTCTTAAGTAATATTCTAATTTTCTGAGATACTGAATTAGGGATTTTCCTTAGTTGTCAGTTATAATCATCAAAATTAAAAGAAATAAACATTTGAAATGTGGAATTAGTGAAATAAATCAACTTTTTGATGATATTCTAATTATATGACCAGCACCTGTAGAATGCCTAGGAAAAGTATGCAATATAATCACAAAAACCAGACATCTTTGCCTACAAACTTCATGCATTCTATATATCCCCTAGGCATTCTATACAATACCTGCTTTTCACACATTGCCGGTTACATATATATTTTCTACCAGGTGTTCAAAATGCGTAGTTTTGTGTTTTATATTGTGTAAGTTTCCGGCTAACTCACATTATTACTGTCTTACTGAAATACTTCTGCTCATCAGCTGGGGTCACTATTACATAAAACTGTCTATTAATGCAGATCGTCTGTCGTTCTTACTACTTTAAGTAAAGATAAGAATGGAGCGAGATTTGTTTTACAAGCGTTTATGTTCCATCAGTCATTCACGTTAGTGCTGGGCTAACGTATGTGCTGTTATTGATACAGTTCCCACATGAGCACCACAATAAATGAGAAATACACACATGGGTTTGTTGATGGACACACTGAGGAATTACAGTTCAACATCTCATAATGAACTTCAAAATGAGTAGCGTATCACTGAGAAACTCCTGCTCAAGTCGTCCTTGTGATGGAGGTTCAGGTTGAATAACTAGTTCTTCAATGTTTCATCATCGGACTCGCGCTCGGATTGATGTGGAAAAATTGACGTCATCGTTACTGTCTTTACAGTGTGTACAATCATTGAGCTTTAGGAAGCCTCTGGAGCTGAAGTTCAGTTATGGTAATGGGCATTTAGCTTCTGAAACACACGCTGTACGCAGTAGACCAATCACAACAGACTGTGCCATCTGGCCAATCTGAGCAGAGTAGCTTGCGGAAAGGAGGGATTTAGAGAGACTCATTCATCCGTCGAGTCGTTTGAGAATCATTGAAAAATGTGGTGATGTGCAATGTGTATTATGAAAAAATGTTTTTTGACCTTTGATGCATGTAAATCTGTTGTAGGAGACTCCAAAACAAAATTAGGAGCCTTTAAAAGAGCATAATAGGGGCACTTTAACAAAAGAATACATTTACTTGTAAAGCTTAAGATATCTTGAATTCAGTTTATTTTTCTCACTCCATTGACTTTTTTTTTTTTCTTGTTGTAAGCATAAAACTTATGTTGTTAGATCTATGCTTTAAACAGGCTTTTTGCCAATGGACTAAGAAAAACACACCTTAAAACAAAACTTTAATAGTCTTCAGTCTATTTGAGCAGTTCATGTTGATCATAATAATGTTCTTATTATAGAGAACAAAGACCTTTTTTCATAAGAAATGTTTTAAGGTAAAAAGACTGAGCAGAACATTCTGACAAGCATAGTATATTTGACAGTCATAATTCGCATCCCTGATATTTTCCTCCTCAATGATGAACTGAAATAATACAATGAGTGTAGTGTGTGTCAGAGTCGAGAGAAGGATTCACGTGATAATGTGAATGTGCGCAACATCAGCGCTTGCATTACACATAGAATGAACCAACCCGGCTGCCAGCGGAGCACTCAAGATGGCAGGCATTCTTGGGAAGCCATGGTGTCAAGCGAGCTGCCCTCGGAGCAGAAGAGAGGTGGAATTTGATGCTCGGCCCGTTCCAATGCTCCCGTCTCTGTTTCATATTCATTTCTCCGTCGGAGAGGGATTGTGTGGGTGGATCTGGAGGAACGGGGTTGAGAAGCTCACAACTGTAAATACTGCAGAATGAAGTCTAGCAGATCATTTTTACATTAACGCATTAAGAAAATGTATTTTATTATCTTTCTTTGAGTTATATGTGTAGATATAAGTCTCACCATAGATTAGAGAGATAAGATTTAATTCTTACTGAACGTTGCGTATTTGGCAAGGGATATGAGGTATTTCCAGCTTGTTCATTTTTATTGCACTTTTTTCCTTCCTTCAGCTCATTTGTTTGTGTTTAGCTTAATCTTCATACTGCAGTTTTTCAGAACAAGTCTCCAGGTATCTGTTGCATAAATCCTCCTAATTTGTGCATGTGAGATTGTGTGAGAAAGAGAGAGACCGTGTGTAAAGCCCTTAGCCAACATCAAGACAAGGCTGTGACGGATGTGGGAATGAAAGATCACATCTGTGTATTTTCCATTTGTCAGAGGTGGATCAACACATCTGGTTATTAATTATGGCCGATATTAGAACATTCTAGACTTCTTTCAGGAAAATGCTGTGTGTCTTGGCGCTGAGCTTCTGTCTTTGTGTTTTCCTCATTGAAGATATGAGTTGGATAAAGAGCTGCACTTTTGATTGGTTGCTGATCAAGTTCAAATATTGCACTTTGTCTTTATGTAAGGCTGTCAGTGTGTTAAATGTGATCCAATACATTTGATGATATATGCTGATTAACCCAGCTAACAAGTTTATGTTATTATACCATTATGTTATATGAGACCGTTCTGTAAAAGTGTAAAATGTCAATTTTTTTAATGTTTAAGAATGTTTTCTTTGGTCATGTGCAGAAATATATTAGCATGGTTTATCGAAATAATCAAAAATAAATCGCATAATATTAATGCTTTTGATGAGAAAAGCCCTCAAATGAACATGTCAAAGATATAACATTATTGCAGCAGAATAGCAAAACATTAAATAGACAAAAATTGGCTTAAGAAGTCAATATTTCATTGAACATAAGCCTATCACTAGCAGTCCACAATGATCCATTTTGCTGATCAAGCCCACAACACAAGGAAAAATCCTATAAAAATAATAAAATGATATGCTGGGTATCCCAGCTAACAATTTTATGTTCTGACATTTTCTTAACATTCCCATTAGGTTATCTGAGAAAGTTCTATGAACGTTTAAAACATTTAATATTTTAAAAAAGTGTTTTTCTTTGGTTTCATTAACTTTTCAGGAAAATGTTAACATGATTTTTGATCAAAATGAATCGCATATTTAAATGCATTTGCTAAGAAAAGCCCTCAAGATTAAGATCATTTAAATAAAATGCATTGTTGCGGCAGATAACCCTAGTGAAAAATAAATACACTAAAATGTATTTGAAATACTTTTATACTTCAAATACATTTACATATGTATGTACTTAATATAAATACCCTACAATTGTTTGCTAAATTGGTATACTTAAAGTCTGCTAAATTAGAACAACTAATTTTGTAGTGCTGAGGTTCAACTGATATACTTAAAGCATATTCACTTCAAAATGAAAATTTCCTGATATTTTACTCACCCCCATCTCATCCAAGGTGTTCATGTCTTTCTTTCTTTAGTCGAAAAGAAATTACGTTTTTTGAGGAAAACATTCCAGGATTTTTCTCCCCATCACAGATCTCCATGGCAACTAAAATGTTGAAGGTCCAAATCAATGCAGTTTCAAAATATTGCACTTTGTCTTTATGTAAGGCTGTCAGTGTGTTAAAAATGTGATCCAATACATTTGATGATATATGCTGATTAACCCAGCTAACAAGTTTATGTTATTATGCCATTATGTTATATGAGACCGTTCGAAGCCTTTGAAACTGCATTGATTTGGACCTTCAACATTTTGGTTGCCATGGAAATCTGTGATGGGGAGAAAAATCCTGGAATGTTTTCCTCAAAAAACTTAATTTATTTTCGACTAAAGAAAGAAAAACATGAATATCTTGGATGAGATGGGGGTGAGTAAAATATCAGGAAATTTTCATTTTGAAGTGAACTAATCCTTTAAGAATATTTGATTGTGCTAAAATGGAATTATTGCAAGTATATTTTAGGCGCACTTTAAATATCTTGCATTTAAATACTGATATCACACAGAGACCATACTAATAGTCATATTAAACACATTTTAAGGCTTAATATTAAAGTAATAGTTCACCCAAAAATTAAAATTACCCCATGATTTACTCACCCTCAAGCCATCCTAGGTGTATATGACTTTTTCAGACGAATACAATCGGAGAAATATTACAAAATGTTCTGGCTCTTCCAAGCTTTATAATGGCAGTGAATTGGGGGTCGAGATTTTGAATCCCAAAAAAACTGCATCCATCCATCATAAAAGTACTCCACACGGCTCCGGGGGGTAAATAAAGGCCTTCTGAAGCGAAACGATGCATTTGGGTACTAAAATAACTAGCTTCCTACAAACGGCCTATGCAAGTCGGCTTACGTCAAAAGAGTAACCCCTGACGTGATATATAATGTAGGATGTAGGAGTAGCGGAAGCTTTGACCCCTCTCGAAGTTCAAAAAATAGGGCAACAAACTCAAGCTCCTCTTCTCTTACATCGAAATCCCAAATTCTTATTTAAGACTTTTAATTCGTGACCGGTGTTTTGTTTTGCTCTATCCTCTGCGCTTCCGAGTTCATCAATGCGTCAGGTCAGGGGTTACTCTTTCGCCGTAAACCAATGCGTACGCCCGTCTATCGGAAGCGAGTTATCTGAGTTTATAAAGTTCTAAATATCGATATTTTTCACACAAACGCATCGCTTCGCTTCTCTTTTTACCCCCCCTGGAGTCGTATGGAGTATTTTTATGATGGATGGATGCACTTTTTATGGACTTCAAAATCTTGTCCCCCATTCACTGCCATTATAAAGCTTGGAAGAGCCAGGACATTTTTTAATATAAGAAAGTCATATACACCTTGGATGACTTGAGGGTGAGTAAATCATGGGCTAATTTCATTTTTGGGTGAACTATCCCTTTGCGAAATGTGCACTGTGCAATAAAGAAGTACTCCAAATAATGTTTAATTATAATATTTATAAGTCTGAAGTGATTATGTCAGTAAATATGTTTATGGATTTGTAGTATACTTTATGTATTTTAAATACACTTTGGTATAGGCTTTTTTCACAAGGGAAGTAAATTATTGAATAGACAAAAGCTGGCTTTAGAATTCAATATATTGTTTGTTTTATTTGCATTTCAGTGAACATAAGCCTATCCCTGACCTACAGTCCACAATGATCAATTTTGCAATCAATGTCTGAGGTCAACTTATACTGGTAGGATAGCAAAATTCATTATTATAGAATTAGCATACGGGTCAGAGGGCATACAGTAAGTGCATTGTTTATATTGTTAATTAACTACATTAACATGTTATATCGACTTTTAATATAAAGTCAAATAGACAAGCATAACAGCTGTCAGTGTATATTGTCTTCGGTTTAATCTTTTGTTTTAAGCAGGAAGTTGTCCTGGTCTGGGAAGCACAGCTGCAGATCATAAGAGCGGGGATATTTACAGTTCAGGATCGTTCTGATGAGGGCAAAGAAAGGCAATAAATCTCCCTGCGTGCTGTCCGTCCATGAGCCAGCATAACAACAGCAAAATAGAACTTAACGGGAACCGCTGTCACATTCTGAACTGAAAATATTTTCATTCCTGAGACAAGGACACCGCGTCCAGCTCAAGGGTCATTCGCACCCCCTCCCGTCCCCACATACTGACACTTACGAACACACGAACAAAAATGCATATACCATTTCTAAATGCATTGCGGGTCTTTTTTGGAAGACCTTCTTGCGCTCTCTGTCTCTGGCCCCCTATGAGAAGGCAAGACCCTCCTCCCCCCTCCGTGTCCAGGCCAGACTCCCTGGCATTTCCCACTTCGCTGTGGCCAGTTGTTGTTGGTGGACTGAAAACCGGAGGAAAATAAAGAGATCTAAATGTCAGCAGGGAAGTGCAGTGCATTCCGCGCCCCTGCATCTCCTGAGCGGTCACCTAGAACAGCGTGTGATCCCGAGACAAAGCTGCCCACGGATGGAGGTGGGGGTGAGGGTGGAAGTGGAGACATTACCCAGAATGCAAGCCTGCGGGATTGTCACAGAGTCCAGCAGAATATCTCTCTGGTCCATCTCTACCTGCAGGGGCTGGGCCACTTTTCATTTAGATTCTTTTACGGGATATTGCGTTTTTCTGGGTCGGGTTGGGATGACGAGGGACTGGCGGTGACATAAATGAAGAAGCTTGTACCTGATCCAGCGACACATACTCGCTGCTCTGTTCTTTTCATGCACACACACGCCATACGGACACATAATGAAAAAACATGGGAAGACTACATGGAGATATAAAGGTGTGTCCTGTACACTGCGGGACATTTTCTTTTTCTTCTCCTTCCTTCCCAAACCCCTTTTTTCCTCAAAGGTGTTTTCAGCGGGAGCATGAAAGATGCATGAGGAAGGGAAAGGTCACCACTGAAAATAATTTAAAAAAAGAAGGCCTTTTTGTCTCAGCACGAGCGAGAGAAAATGGTAATTTTATTTAGTCTTTTATTTCTTTTTTTGTCTCTCTGGCAGATTGTTGGCAAAGAGAGACGGTGAGCCGTAAAAAAAAAGGGACCCCTCGGTTTGGCAGTTCATCGAGCGACATGTCACTCTCAAATTAGCTTTGTTTCTTAAATGCTCTCGTAAGAGAACGCTGCACTCTTGGTGCCTTTGAAAGCTCCAGAGATCATGAATTCCTTGTTTATGTGAACTTGAAAAGATGCTGCCGCATTTCACTGGAAGGCGATATTTACATACAGCGTGGCATGGCCGTGCATTTGATTTAGATCCACAGTAGCCCAACTGATCCCCGTCCAAAAACATGCTCTTAGTCTCCACTGCCGTCTCATGGAATACATTATTCTATTTTACTCTATATTAGGTTTACCTCAAATGCAACACCAGTAAGCCAGCGCTAGATCTCTGAGCATGTGCAGAATATTATGTGGGATCGTTTGAATAAAGCTTGGAGTTTTGACTAAAGCATTTAGCTCACCGCAGATGGTGAAAAAAATAACATTTACTGCTACTGTGGATGTTTTTAGTTATTCTGCGCAAACCTTCCCCTGTGGGGACCTCATGAAAAAGTCTGCAAATATCTGAAGCCTGGTTGAATGAATTAAAGTTCACTAGGAAAAAAAATAGGAGTTAACTATATAGCATTAGGAAGACATGACATGTTTTGCAAAGTCCGGTCTCAAAGGGATAGTTCACCTAAAAACGAAAATGTTTGCAAGCAGTTATTTCCCATCGGGCCTCTCAAGCTCTGAAAAGCATGTAAAAGTGCCAGAATTTTTTTTTGTCTGTATGTTGCAAACACTAGATTCCAAAGCTTTGTCTGGGGAATAGATTTAATTTAAGTCATTATTAACTGAAAATCTTCCTCTCCAATGAGATGTTAAAGTCGACCTGTAGTCAATCATTTTATCCCTTAAAACTCATCTTTGATCACCAAAATTTTCCTGTGAAAAAAAATTCTGGGCCACTTTGGTCAAAAATGACTTAAGTATTTCACATTTTTAAATTTTAAGTTTTTTGCTTCATCAGAACGGTATGACACTTGGTGACTTTTGTTGCATTAGCTATGTGAACACAGAAAAATCATGGACATGATTCAGATATGTTAAAGGGTCGGGAAAAAAAGTCACACGTGGCTCCATCGCGGTCAAAAATGACCGACATAGGAAATTAATACGAAAAAATATGCAAACTCAGCCACTGTGCAGAAAAAAGTGCACAGCAATGAAGGGGTGACACTATAAAATATAAAGAGTGCAAAATAGACACATCCCCCAACCCACCCTCCTCCCCCCACATATATTATATATATTACACTATATTGCCAAGTTTTGGGACGTCTGCCTTTACATTCACATGAACTTTAATGACATCCCATTCTTAATCCGTAGAGTTTAATATGGAGTTGGCGCACCTTTTGCAGCTATAACAGCTTCAACTCTTCTGGGAAGGCTTTCCACAAGGTTTAGGAGTGTGTTTATGGGAATTTTTGACCATTCTTCTAGAAGCGCATTTGTGAGGTCAGGCACTGATGTTGGATGAGAAGGCCTGGCTCGCAGTCTCCGCTCTAATTCATCCCAAAGGTGTTCTATCGGGTTGAGGTCAGGACTCTGTGCAGGCCAGTCAAGTTCCTCCACACCAAACTCGCTCACCCATGTCTTTATGGACCTTGCTTTGTGCACTGGTGTGCAGTCATGTTGGAACAGGAAGGGGCCATCCCCAAACTGTTCCCACAATGTTGGGAGCATGAAATTGTCCAAAATGTCTTGGTATGCTGAACCATTAAGACTTCCTTTCACTGGAACTAAGGGGCCAAGCCCAACCCCTGAAAAACCAACCCCCCTCCACCAAACTTTACACTTGGCACAATGCAGTCAGGCAAGGACCGTTCTCCTGGCAACCGCCAAACCCAGACTCGTCCATCGGATTGCCAGACAGAGAAGCGTGATTGGTCCCCTCCAGAGAACACGTCTCCACTGCTCTAGAGTCCAGTGGTGGCGTGCTTTACACCACTGCATCTGATGCTTTGCATTGTACTTGGAGATGTAAGGCTTGGATGCAGCTGCTCGGCCATGGAAACCCATTCCATGAAGCTCTCTGCGCACTGTTCTTGAGCTAATCTGAAGGCCACACAAAGTTTGTCTGTAGCTATTGACTCTGTTTGCGACTTCTGCGCACTGTGTGCCTCAGCATGCGCTAACCCCGCTCTGTGATTTTACGTGGCCTACCACTTCGTGGCTGAGTTGATGTTGTTCCCAATTGCTTCTACTTTGTTATAATTACCACTAACAGGTGACCGTGGAATATTTAGTAGTGAGGAAATTTCACGAATGGACTTATTGCACAGGTGGCAACCTATCACGGTAACACACTTGAATTCACTGAGCTCCTGAGAGCGACCCATTCTTTCACAAATGTTTGTAGAAGTGTCTGCAAGCCTAGGTGATTGATTTTATACTCCTGTGGCCATGGAAGTGATTGGAACACCTGAATTCAATGATAGTATTACAATTTAAAGTCCCAATACTTTTGGCAATATAATGTATATGAACTAGTGTGACTATAACACAGAGCAAGTTCTTGCAAATGTGTGAAATAAAATCAATAATTCAGCCACAATGCAGTAAAAAAAAAATGAACAGCAAGGAAGAGGTTACACAAGAGTACAAAATAGACCCACTCAAACACACACTCACTAACACGCACACAACACACTATTATACACACACAAATGAACTGGTGTGGCTGTAACAATATGGTAAAATTGAGCCAAAAGACTCAAATATGAGAATGAAATCAGATCAAACCCAGATTTATTAAGCTGTGATAAAGCATACCTGTTCATTTGTGTTACATTTTTATAGAATTTTTATGATATGTGTAACAAAATGTCCTCCTCTGTGTTCAGGTTTGGCTATAGTAAAAATAATGCAAAAATTGACACTTCAAATCAACATAAAAAAAATCTAAACCTTGACAAAAAGTAGTCTTTGAGAATGTCTAAGTATAAATCCAAATCCACAACTATCCAATAAGTATTTATGTCTAAAAAACACTAGGGAGTTTATAAGCCATTTTATATAGAATTATATAGGAATCTAGTGGTTGCATCATGGCATTACATAACTTTTTCTTTTTTAAATCTCACCAGATGGCACTAATCTACCTTCAAACATTGGATTTTAAATGCCCTGTCTCTATTTTAACATGGGATACTGCTTTAATTGAAAAATAAATTAAAAAATATATTAGAAAAAACTGTTTTATTATTTCAATGGGGAAAAAAGCTAATAAAAAAATTATAAACATTGCATAGTATCATAAAATCCCCTCAAAATTCTGAATAATAATCAAAAAATATTATTGAACAAAAATATATTACATTGGTTTTCCTGGAGAAAAAGAAAAGTTACATTTAAAGGCGTTGGTCATTTTTGATCGTGAAGAAGCCAAGTATGACCCCTAAACGAAGAGGACCAGAGAGTTAAGAAATGAAAAGCTACACACTCCATCAAATAGGGTTAAAAGAACTGCTGCCAAACACAAAACATTCAAGAAACATAATAATCACTGCAATAATGATCCAATCATAGACTCGTAAGCATTTGCCTATTTAAATTCAAACAGCAACTTTTTTACCGCCAGTCCAAACTGTATGCTAATTGTCAATCATCTTTGACGATAGTAGTCCTGACATAAATGTGCTTAAACTGTGGATGTGTACTTCCCTCTCTCTTTGTATCTTTCTGTGTCATTTCTCATGTCCATCCCTCTCTATTTCACTCCATTCTCCATCTGTATCTTCTGGTAACTCAAAGCTTGACCGACCAATCTGGTCTCACTGTTTCTTCTCTCTTGGATCATTTGCTGGCCAACGCCTGATACCTGATACATTTTGCAGCCCCACAGCCTGCATGGCTAATCTGGCTCTGCCAAATGGCCAGAGACCACCAATTCTGAAGGTCTCCATTGTGGATCAGCTGAACCTTGTCCAGGAGCAAAGTCTCTCTAATTAACCCCATATGCTTGTACAAAGTCCACATCCCACCCGCAGGCCAGCACTGTCATCCAGTAAGAAAATATGCTTTAATATCAATGTCACAAGCCCCAAACCTTTGTAATTAGAACAAGGAATGTATTTGTGAAACTACAAACTATAGTTATCGCCCAAGAAAAAATATGCAATTATAGTAGAGCATGTTGTCACACTATATGGGGTCAAATTCAAACAGTACAACAATTATCAAACCATCTTTTGATCTTTCCAGAATAAAAATGTGATATTATGTGAGTTTGTCATAAAAACAATTGCATTTTCAGGTTAAAATTGAACGTTTAAAAGTGACTTTTATTCTTTTCACTTGTTTACCCAAGATTTATATCCCCAAAAAAAATAATGACAATTATTCTAATTTTAAAGGGTTTTGAACTATATGTTTGAAACTGACATACAAAACAACTAAGCGTTTGTATTTTTGGACCTTTGATTGACCTCAAAATTGTACAGTTACTAAGATACAGCCTGATACAAGAAACAAACATATGATCATTAAATGTTTGTATTCCAATTATTACCTAGGAAAAATGAGACTAGGAGGTCAGAGACAAAAACAAACATGTAAAGATGAATAAATCAGCGGTGTTTTTATATAAATAGCAGCTTAATGTGTTCTGTGGATTAACAAAGTCACAAGCTTTGGACACGGGTCAGTGTGTGTGAAGACAGCCATCAAAAGCTTCGGCCAGCAAACACAAACGGTTTGGCCTGGCTGCTCTCTCTCATTGTGCTGGAAGAGTGATGCGGTGGTTGCAAATTAGCCTTGTGCAATCGAAAGGAGAAAAAACACAGAGTGAGAGAAGAGGTGAGGCTGCAGGCCTGTAGGTACTGAGGAGTTACAGTATCTCTACATCAAATTCATAAACAAAAAAAGATAAAGGGAGGACTATTTCCAGCAGTTCAAGCTTCAAGAACTTTATAAACATAGTTGATTCATATTTACATCAACGGTGCTCATACATATGTATGTATCCTACTAGTTTTTGAATATTAATTTACTTACATTTTTACCATATTCACATCATTAGAATTTCTACAATGATGATCTTAAACTTTAAAAAATCTTACCAACCCCAATCTATCTACAGTTACCTCCAGATTTATTGAGCAAAGGCAACTGTGAAAATAAATCTGCATTGTTTATCTTTTGATCTTTCATTTAAAAAATTCACAAAAATATAACCTTTCATTGAAGTAAAACATTTGAAAGTGGGCGGAAACTCACATTATGAAATAAATGTTTTTCTCCAATGCATGTTGACCACAATTATTGGCACCCCTAGAAATTCTTATGAGTAAAATATCTCTGAATTATATTCCCATTCATATTCACGTTTTTAGCACACCAGGGTGACTATAGGAGCATGAAATTGTCCAGTCATGACTTTGTATAAATATGAGGAAACACAAAGGCCAAATTCCCTTCATTCATCACAATGAGTAAAACCACAGAATATAGTTCTGATGTGCAGCAAAAGATTGTTGAGCTTCAGAAAATAGAAAGTGTCTGTAAGAAAACAGCTAAAGCATTGAAAATCCCCATTTCCACCATCAGGGCAATAATTAAGAAGTTCAATCAAAAAGAGGACGTGTGTGTATATCGTCCTAATGCACGGAGAGAGAGTTTGAGTGGACAAAGACTCTCCAAGATCACAGGTGGAGAATTGCAGAGATTAGTTGAATCTTGGGGTCAGAAAGACAAAAAAATGTATCAAACAACCCCAAAAAACAAACTCCAGCATATTCAGTGTCAGACACGACTGGAGCTTCAGACGGGACCTGGTTCTGTGGTCAGATCAAACTAAAAAAAGAGCTTTTTGGCAGCAAACACACCAGATGGCTTTGGTGCAAACAGGGATAAAAACTCCCCCATGCCCACGGTTAAATATACCGCTGGATCTTTAATGTTGTGGGTCTGTTTTTTTGCTGGAGGTCCTGGTCATCTTGTTCAGATTCATGGTATCGTGGATTCTAGCAAATACCAACAGATAAAAAATCTAAACCTGACGCTTTTGCTAGAAATCTGATAATGGGCCGTGGTTGGATCTTCCATCAGGACAATGATCCAAAACAAACATCAAAATCAACACAAAAATGTGTGACTGAGCACAAAATGAAGCTTCTGCCATGGCCGTCCCAGTTCCCTGACCTGAACCCTATAGAGAATGAGTGATGAACTGAAGAGAAGAGCTGGGAATCTGAAGGATCTGGAGAGATTCTGTATGAAGGAATGATCTCTGATCTCCAAACTCATCAGGCATTATAGAAGAAGACTCAGAGCTGTTATCTTGAGGAAAGGACGTTGCAATAATTGTGGCCAAACCAGAGAAAAACATTTATTTCATAATGAGATTTTCCCCCCACTTTCAATTGTTTTACTTCAATGATAAGTTTGAATTTTGTGATTTTTTTTAATGAAACATCAAAAGGATAAACAACACAGATTGTTTTTCACAGCCACCATATTTAACAAGGGTGCCAATACTTCTGGAGTTGACTGTATAACATTGCAGCAGTGTAACAGTGGTTAATCTTTCTAAAGCTGCCATTTTGATTATCCCGTTAAAAGAACTGTTAACTGTTGCGGTCTGTAATTAAATGAAATCACCAGTCTTTTTGTTCATTCTCAGAGGCAAGAGCACATAATCCAGGAGTCCTGACTGCTGTGGCTTCAGGGCGCAGTGAGGGCGAACGCTCAGCTGAGCACAGGCGCTGGACTGTCGGTATTTAATGCAACACCTCTCTGTCCTGCTGGCCTATGAATGGACACAGAACTCTTCATCTGAGCTTGTCACTGTCACATGAGCAGAGCAGTGATGTGGGAAGAGAGGGAACAGACCCTCAGTCACAGCTCATCTCCTGAACTTCCTCCCAGAGGAGGTTTTCTGAGGTGAAAGAAAGAGTCACGGGGGAAATCACGAGCAGATTTGTTATTGTTGGATCTTAAAGTGTGTCGTTCAGACTCTCCACAGAACAGTTTGAATACATTAGTTCAGTCGGAGTGTAGGTTTAATAGTTTAACGGAGCTGTCTAATGTCTCCTCATTATTGAAAGGATTATTTTGTCTTAGATTAATTGTTGTATGCTCACCAAAGCTGTATTTATTTGAAGTAATATTGTGGAATAGTATTACAATTTAAAATAACGGTTTTCCATTTGAATATATTATAAAATGTAATTTATTCCTGTGATCAAAGCTGAATTTTCAGCATCATTACTCCAGTCTTCAGTGTCACATGATCCTTCAGAAATCATTCTGATATGATGATTTGCTGCTCAAGAAACATTTCTTATTATGATTGTTGAAAACAATTGTGCTGCTTCATATTTTTGTTGAAACCAGGCTTTTTTTCAGATTCTTTGATGAATAGAAAGCTCAAAAGAACAGCATTTATTTAAAATAGGAATATTTTGTAACACTATAAAGGTCTTTACTCTCATTTTTGATCACTTTAATGCATTCTTGCTGAATAAATATTGATTTCTTTCATCTTAGTGACTCATCCTGTACTACACAGATTTTGTCCAATCAAATTATATCTCAAATGAGAATGTCCAACACACTACAACTGACTAGATTAGAAAATGAAGCTAGTCTAACATGACTAGCATTTATTAAAGACAATATAAATACACTAATTGTGAGATAAAGTTTAAAATAAGAAAAACCATCATATTGTGAAATCTTTGGGACTTATAAAGCATCATTGTGAGATAAATTTACAATTATAAGTCAGATTTGTATGAAATAAAGCAGACATTTGTGAAACAAAGTCACAAAGAGAAATAAAGTCACAGTGTGAGATATATTGGGTCTTACAAAACCATATTGTGAGATATGAAGTCACAATTACCTTTTTTATTTCTTTTTACATAAACAGCCTTACAGAAAGTTGCACTCATGCAGCAATTTCAATGGGCCTGTAACTCTTTCCTTTGATCATTTTCACAAAAATGTCATGGCCCCCAGAATATTTTGTTGTATGAATATCTGAATATATCAAAAGAAAGAACAGACCCTCTGCTTTTAAACAAATGATTCATTCTAGCTTCATGCATTATTTTTTTTTAGCAACACTTGAATATGGGTAAGTTTCATTAAAAAGCAACATTTTGAGCAAAAAGCTGAGAAAATCACGTTTTTGTCAAAGACTACATCTGGATCAGATCCAGTACAATGATCAAAACACAGATGGAGTAGATCGAGTCCATCAACACCCCTAATGCTTGCACAGTCCTGTAGCTCGTCCTGGGTCAACATTTCATTCAGTAACATTAGCCAGTTTTGATTTATATGCTGTTGAATGTTTATGATTGCGTTATGTTACATATACATATGATTACATATGATATCATGTGTTTCTGTTTCTTCTTTCCCTGTGTTTCGATCAGGAGATTCTGTACTCTTTCAGAAGATGTGTCATAGCGCCCCCTAGCGTATAACAGTGGAAACACAGACAATTCTGTGTTTGCTGGGAAGCGTTGTTTCACAAACAACGGAAAATTACGTGTTTGGCGGGGAAGCAGTCATATCACATTTCCGACTTTATATCTCGTTTATATACGTTGTCCCACAAATAATGGAAAATTCCATTTTTGGCGGGGAAGCATTGTCACATCACACAATTCTGACTTTATATCTCGTTTATACGTTGCCTCACAAATGATGGAAAATTCTGTGTTAGGCGGGGAAAGAGTTAATGGTTTAACAGTAAAAAAAAAAAAAATAATAATAATAATAATAATAATATGTCATTTCCAATCTTTCATTCCTAATGGCCATGATATCTCAACTATGCTGGTCCACTCCAAAAACTTTAAGAGGTACGAATAATCATAAACTCCCTTCATAAAAACTCCCTGTAACAAAACATCTTATTATTCAAGGACTTTTATGGCAGCTGAACAAAAAGTTAACAAGCATCAGATTTTACATTTCTTGATTTACATGCAATCCAAACACAAAGAAAACAAAGAAAACACACAAAAGAGACAAAACCAGCTTTTCCCACTTGCACTCCCTCTGAGCGAAAGAGGGTGTCCTTATTGTTCTAATTGCCATTGAAGCAGCCAAGTAAACAAACAAACAAACTCCATCCGAGGGTTTAAAGACAATAGGGGAGGCTCTGCACTGAGTCTCAATCTGTGAAATGCTAATCTCTTTTCATACTGCCGGCCCGCTTGCCTTTTGTCCTCTGCCTGGGCCTCACCGAGGGCCTTGACTTCATTGGAATAAGTGGCAGAGGCCTGGCACCTCTCTCTGGGCCGGACTTCACGGAGGGGAGGAGACAGGAGAGAGATCCGTTAGAGTCCATCCAAGCCGCCTGTCAGCTCTGCTTATTGATGCCTGAGCCACCGGCCGGCTGAGTGATTGCTGGACAGGCCCGGGCTGATTGATGTGATGGACGATTGGCCGCTTGTGTGAATGTCACAAACACACACTAACACACACTCCTCTCTAAGGTCGTCATAGGAAATACAGAGAGTGACGAGGGGCGTGATTTCATTACACCAAACACTGCGAGTGCATTGGGGGAGCAGGATGTTCCCATTGGCTTCCTGACACTCTGGGTTGATTGATAAGGCAGTTGGCTCGATGGATCAGACAGACAGTCGTATTCCTACACTTTGTTTATGGTTTGGACAGCGGCAGATGAGCTGTGGGAAACAGACCTGTATGAGCTTCACTGCTCTGAGGTGCTTCCATGAGAACGCATACAGCTTTTGTTAGTCGCGGTGAAGGGCGGTGTTAGTTTAGACCAAAACAATATATTTTCATTGGAAGTGATGTTTAAAAAACTTCTTGACCACTGTTTTAAATCATGCAGTTGTAGTTAACTAAATATGTTTATGATGAAGTGCTAAAATTACTAAAGCTGAAATAAAAATAAATTCAAGATAAATAAAAAATAACTTGTTTCTTATGAGGTCTTTCCCATAAAAGGACTTTTTTGTATATTATCCTACACTTTCATTCTGAAACCATGAAAATCCATTCAAAAATTAATTTCAATATATTTTTATTGTGTGAAATTTATATCTTTTTTTAAAATAATTTTCGTGGTGTCATTTCTACCGCAACAAACAATTTTACCCCTATTTTTATTTTATGAGTGATCTTGACTTTATATCTCACAATTCTGACTTTATATCTCTCAATTCTGACTTTATATCTCTCAATTCTGACTTTATATCTCACAATTCTGACTTTATATCACACAATTCCGACTTTATATCTCACAATTCCGACTTTATATCACACAATTCCGACTTTATATCTCACAATTCCGACTTTATATCTCACAATTCCGACTTTATATCACACAATTCCGACTTTATATCTCACAATTCCGACTTTATATCTCACAATTCCGACTTTATATCTCACAATTTCAACTTTATATCACACAATTCCGACTTTATATCACACAATTCCGACTTTATATCTCACAATTCCGACTTTATATCTCACAATTTCAACTTTATATCACACAATTCCGACTTTATATCACACAATTCCGACTTTATATCACACAATTCCGACTTTATATCTCACAATTTCAACTTTATATCACACAATTCCGACTTTATATCACACAATTCTGACTTTATATCTCACAATTCCGACTTTATATCTCACAATTCCGACTTTATATCTCACAATTCCGACTTTATATCTCACAATTCCGACTTTATATCACACAATTCCGACTTTATATCTCACAATTCCGACTTTATATCTCACAATTCTGACTTTATATCTCTCAATTCTGACTTTATATCACACAATTCTGACTTTATATCTCACAATTCTGACTTTATATCTCACAATTCTGACTTTATATCTCTCAATTCTGACTTTATATCTCACAATTCCGACTTTATATCTCACAATTCTGACTTTATATCTCTCAATTCTGACTTTATATCACACAATTCTGACTTTATATCTCACAATTTCAACTTTATATCACACAATTCCGACTTTATATCACACAATTCCGACTTTATATCTCACAATTTCAACTTTATATCACACAATTCCGACTTTATATAACACAATTCCGACTTTATATCTCACAATTTCAACTTTATATCACACAATTCTGACTTTATATCACACAATTCCGACTTTATATCACACAATTCCGACTTTATATCTCACAATTCCGACTTTATATCTCTCAATTCTGACTTTATATCTCACAATTTCAACTTTATATCACACAATTCTGACTTTATATCTCACAATTCTGACTTTATATCACACAATTCCGACTTTATATCTCACAATTCTGACTTTATATCACACAATTCCGACTTTATATCTCACAATTTCAACTTTATATCACACAATTCCGACTTTATATAACACAATTCCGACTTTATATCTCACAATTTCAACTTTATATCACACAATTCTGACTTTATATCACACAATTCCGACTTTATATCTCTCAATTTCAACTTTATATCACACAATTCTGACTTTATATCTCACAATTTCAACTTTATATCACACAATTCCGACTTTATATAACACAATTCCGACTTTATATCTCACAATTTCAACTTTATATCTCACAATTCTGACTTTATATCTCACAATTCCGACTTTATATCTCACAATTCCGACTTTATATCTCACAATTTCAACTTTATATCACACAATTCCGACTTTATATCACACAATTCCGACTTTATATCTCACAATTCCGACTTTATATCTCACAATTTCAACTTTATATCACACAATTCCGACTTTATATCACACAATTCCGACTTTATATCACACAATTCCGACTTTATATCTCACAATTTCAACTTTATATCACACAATTCCGACTTTATATCACACAATTCTGACTTTATATCTCACAATTCCGACTTTATATCTCACAATTCCGACTTTATATCTCACAATTCCGACTTTATATCTCACAATTCCGACTTTATATCACACAATTCCGACTTTATATCTCACAATTCCGACTTTATATCTCACAATTCTGACTTTATATCTCTCAATTCTGACTTTATATCACACAATTCTGACTTTATATCTCACAATTCTGACTTTATATCTCACAATTCTGACTTTATATCTCTCAATTCTGACTTTATATCTCACAATTCCGACTTTATATCTCACAATTCTGACTTTATATCTCTCAATTCTGACTTTATATCACACAATTCTGACTTTATATCTCACAATTTCAACTTTATATCACACAATTCCGACTTTATATCACACAATTCCGACTTTATATCTCACAATTTCAACTTTATATCACACAATTCCGACTTTATATAACACAATTCCGACTTTATATCTCACAATTTCAACTTTATATCACACAATTCTGACTTTATATCACACAATTCCGACTTTATATCACACAATTCCGACTTTATATCTCACAATTCCGACTTTATATCTCTCAATTCTGACTTTATATCTCACAATTTCAACTTTATATCACACAATTCTGACTTTATATCTCACAATTCTGACTTTATATCACACAATTCTGACTTTATATCTCACAATTTCAACTTTATATCACACAATTCCGACTTTATATCACACAATTCCGACTTTATATCTCACAATTTCAACTTTATATCACACAATTCTGACTTTATATCACACAATTCCGACTTTATATCACACAATTCCGACTTTATATCTCACAATTCCGACTTTATATCTCTCAATTCTGACTTTATATCTCACAATTTCAACTTTATATCACACAATTCCGACTTTATATCTCACAATTCTGACTTTATATCTCACAATTTCAACTTTATATCACACAATTCCGACTTTATATCTCACAATTCTGACTTTATATCTCACAATTTCAACTTTATATCTCACAATTCTGACTTTATATCTCTCAATTCTGACTTTATATCTCACAATTCTGACTTTATATCACACAATTCTGACTTTATATCACACAATTCCGACTTTATATCACACAATTCCGACTTTATATCTCACAATTTCAACTTTATATCACACAATTCCGACTTTATATCTCACAATTCTGACTTTATATCACACAATTCCGACTTTATATCTCTCAATTCTGACTTTATATCACACAATTCCGACTTTATATCACACAATTCCGACTTTATATCTCACAATTCTGACTTTATATCTCACAATTTCAACTTTATATCACACAATTCCGACTTTATATCTCTCAATTCTGACTTTATATCACACAATTCCGACTTTATATCACACAATTCTGACTTTATATCTCACAATTTCAACTTTATATCACACAATTCTGACTTTATATCACACAATTCTGACTTTAAATCTCTCAATTCTGACTTTATATCACACAATTTCAACTTTATATCACACAATTCCGACTTTATATCACACAATTCCGACTTTATCTCACAATTCCGACTTTATATCTCACAATTCCGACTTTATATCTCACAATTCTGACTTTATATCACACAATTCTGACTTTATATCTCACAATTCCGACTTTATATCACACAATTCTGACTTTATATCTCACAATTCTGACTTTATATCTCTCAATTCTGACTTTATATCTCACAATTTCAACTTTATATCACACAATTCCGACTTTATATCACACAATTCCGACTTTATATCTCACAATTCCGACTTTATATCTCACAATTCCGACTTTATATCTCACAATTCCGACTTTATATCTCACAATTCTGACTTTATATCTCTCAATTCTGACTTTATATCTCACAATTCTGACTTTATATCTCACAATTCCGACTTTATATCTCACAATTCCGACTTTATATCTCACAATTCTGACTTTATATCACACAATTCTGACTTTATATCTCACAATTCTGACTTTATATCACACAATTCTGACTTTATATCACACAATTCCGACTTTATATCTCACAATTCCGACTTTATATCTCACAATTCCGACTTTATATCTCACAATTCTGACTTTATATCTCACAATTCCGACTTTATATCTCACAATTCTGACTTTATATCACACAATTCTGACTTTATATCTCACAATTCTGACTTTATATCTCACAATTCCGACTTTATATCACACAATTCCGACTTTATATCTCACAATTCTGACTTTATATCTCACAATTCCGACTTTATATCTCACAATTCTGACTTTATATCTCACAATTCTGACTTTATATCTCACAATTTCAACTTTATATCTCACAATTCTGACTTTATATCACACAATTCCGACTTTATATCTCACAATTCTGACTTTATATCACACAATTCCGACTTTATATCTCACAATTCCGACTTTATATCTCACAATTCCGACTTTATATCACACAATTCTGACTTTATATCTCACAATTCTGACTTTATATCTCACAATTCTGACTTTATATCACACAATTCTGACTTTATATCACACAATTCTGACTTTATATCTCACTATTCTGACTTTATATTGTGTTTGTACATATAAGTTAAGTGGTAATTTGTCAAATTAAAGTGTGAAAATAATCATTCATTTTGTATATTTAGGTCACATAATATTATAAAATTAGCCTTAGGACAAATTAGTCTGCCATTTTATTCCAAAAGAAATGATTTTCCACCACCATCTTTCCCATCACAAGCTGTTAAAAACAATACATACAATACATTTGATGTACTGGAGATGACATTGTGGTGGTAGTGATTTTCAGAAAAATCTTCTGTGATGTATGATTATACACACTGTTGCATGTTGTTAGTAGACAAATTACATATAGTAGTGAGAACAGTGTGTTCTACAAGAGTTTATTTTGTCAAAGTACACAGGGCCAAAAGAGCTCATATTTGAAGAAACACCCATCTATAGTTGACACTTTGATAGCTACTCATGTTCTCTTATTTGCTGTGAACATGACACTAATAAGACAGCTACAGAAGACAGGTTTACTTTTGCAATTATGTTGCATCAGACTAACATAACAAGGTTATTTCACATTTTTTGACAAAATGAAAATATTTATTTATTTCTATGTATGAAAGAAGTATATGACCGGCCTCTAAAGAGCAGCAAAGTGCCTTTTTTATGTGTTGATAAAATTCTCATAAGCCCTGCATGTTGCGATCAATTTTCGATGACCAGTAAAGCCGGTAAGATGCCATACATCAAGCATATGCTGGCACCGGTTTAAGGCCTCTAACAGATGTCGCCATACTGACTAGCATCCATGCCTCATCCATGCAATAAATGAACTCGCTGGATGGATGAAGCTCAAGATGTTGACAGCCTCAACCATCTGGGCCCAGCGTATAGCTCAACTGCTAGAGAGTGGCAAATGTGTGTTGATAAAAGAGAAAGTATGGAATGATTTCAGAGCTTCTCATTAGCAGGGCAGGACTATTGGCATTCTGTTGAGTTTTAGTGCTTTTGTATCTCTCTATATTTCTCTCTCTCTCTCAGTTTCCAGCTGGTTTGGTGGGTAATTAGATGGCATAGATGAACTTTGTGCCCATACAGAGGGCAGATGGGTGTCTGGGTCAGAGCCCAGTCACAGAGAGTGCCAGCCTTCTCAGTAGTGGCCATAGATCTAAATGGACAAAGTTCAAGGCTCATAACAGTCTGGTTTATTCCATTCAGAGGTGGACTCTGATGGTATGTGTGGGGGTATTTTTGTATTAATTGTAGGTCTGTTAATCAATTAAAAATGTTTTAAAGTGCCCCTATTATGGTTTTCAAATATTCCCTCTCATGCAGTGTGTAATATCGCTGTTTGTGAATGTAAAGTTGTAAAGTCGAAAGTGCACAATAAATGAAGTTATTGTCTCCCAAAAGAAAGAATCGACTCTGAACTGCCTAAACGAGTCGTTTGTATTTTGATTCTCACTGCGTTTTGGTTCTACGTCACTAGAAAAGACATTTGCATAATGCCCGTCTATATTGTATGTCGTCCGCCCGTGAACAACTTGACCCACAAACGTCATTTTACTGACGACTGCTCTTAAAATCTCAGAGTTCAAGGCGGGATTCACAAAACGCTTGCTCTTGAAAGATGGGTCAGTACCAGTTTATCTGTACCAGCTCCTCAGAATCACAACCTGTAAGTATGAATAATTATTGATGTATATATTTACTGGGTGTTCAAAATATGTAGTTTTGTATTTTATATTTTGTAAGTTTCTGGAACACGTGCTGTACTTGGTAGATCAATCACAACAGACAGCACAGTAGCTCGCAGAAAGGAGGGATTTAGAAAGACGGATTCATCCGTCGAGTCGTTTGAGAATCATTGAAAAATGTGGTGATGTGCAATGTGTATTATAAGGAAAAGTGTTTTTTGACCTTTGATGCATGTAAACCTGTTGTAGGAGACTCCAAAACAAAATGTGGGGGAACGCAGTGCTATTTTACGTGCTTAAAACAATCATACTAAATACATTTGAGTGTGTGGAAAGTTATGTTATAACGTTACTCTGTGCGTTCGCTCGGCGGCTGCTATGAGACACTTGTTCACTTTGCAGTAATCTAGATCGATATTAGAATATCATATTAATAAAAACAGGATGACTAAATGACATGCCATTCATTTTAAAATGTATTGTATGATGGAGAAAGCTCTCTCTGATTATGCTGTTAGCCACCTTATGAAATAGTGTCGTCTCTGAGGTAAAAACGTTACTTGCGGTGAATCAAGATAACAAGAGATTCAAACAATAAGACTAAGACTAGTTCAGTTTTCTCATGAGATCAGGTTTTAACAAATGACTTGGATTCTGTGAGCATTAGTTGAGTTGTGTGTGTTGTAAGGAGTGATTAGGACTTCAGTTAGGTCTAAAAGGACTAAAAACAGACGAAAATTAGTTTGTGAGACATTTCAGGGCTTTATGGCCAGTACACACCAATCCGACGTCAAAGAAATAGCCGCAATACACGTTGACGGTGGTGTCGGCTCATGACAGCTGCGTCTGTGCAAAAAAGTTGAGATTGAACATGCTGCAAAAACTACAGCAGGCGGCCAACAAGCATGTAGTTCTGCACTTGCTTGAGAGATAATAACGGTCCACAACAGCAGATGACAGTAGTCTGTATTTATCATTCAAAAAAAGAGAATGTGAACTAGGAATGCGAATATGCAAACCTAATACAAAGCAGCGCTCGCTTACCATTTTGAATATGAATCATGCTGATCAGTCTTCACTTTATAGGCCTATCCTAACCCTAATCATTCATTATGTAATAACTCTGATGTATTTTACATACAGTCAGCACATAGTAGGTGTCTATTCTAAGAATTTCCTTACATTATAACTAGCTCTTTGACCTATATAGTGCAATGGGACTGAATCAAATTTTCCATGTAAGAGCTGCAGGGGGAACATGCACAGAAAATTGTGTGCAAAGGGCAAGAGGCAGCTCTGCGAAACCTCCCTGCAGAAATTTATATCTGACATATCACCAACATCAAGAGGACCTGCAGGAGCCACCTGACAAAGACAAACGTTTCGTTCGAAAGGTTGAAGTACCAATCCGACGATTTACTCCCTATATTTTTCAGGGCTCAGGAATCAAAAAGTGAATAAATCAAAAAGAAGCCCTGTGACAGATTCAGGTCATAGGCCGAGCAGACACTTAATCACAAGAGAGACATCGAGAGCAATATGTTTGTGTGTAGTTAGAGTAATGGTGATGGACTATTATTAAAAACCACAGTTTATATTAAACTGTTGACAGGGCGAATCCACGGCATGATTAAATGCATATTGCACAAGTTTCACAAACATTTGCTTAACATGTGAGAGTCCAGTAATGGTTGATTCATATTAAATGTTAGTGTGCAGCAGCATCAGTGATGGGGAAACTACTCTGAAAATGTAGAATGTGCATAATTGAATGTATTTTGCCTAATTTAAATCTACTCCTTTAAAGGGGTGGTTGATTATGATTTCACTTTTTTAACTTTAGTTAGTGTTGCTGTTTGAGCATAAACAATATCTGCAAAGTTACGACGCTCAAAGTTCAAAGCAAAGGGAGATATTTTCTTTTACAGAAATCACTTTTTAAGGACTACAACAAACGGCTGGTAGAGACTGCAACGAGCTTCTTCCTGGGTTAGTGACATCACAAACCCTAAAATTTAATGTTGAGAAAAGGAAGAGTTGTTGTAGAGAGTCATCGCATCCGTCTTTTCACATTTACTGCAATACGGTACGTAACACAAATGCAATAGCATGTCATAAAAGGACGATGACAACATAAGTTATAACCGTTATTAAACTAAACTATACCTGTTCTATCTTCATATAGCAGATATCTCTGGCTCTGTGCATCTTACAACAGTTCCCACATGAGCGATTTATAGATTATCATGACAGAATATGCTAATCAATGACTTGACGATAGTTAACTTCACATCAGCTACATAAATTCATCATCTAACCATTCAGAAACGTCCTGTCTCATTCTACATGTTGTCACTTCTTCTTGAGTCTCTCCATCATTGTCCAACTCCAGCTGAGCAGTTTCTGACCTTTTCAGTGCGTGTCTGCATAATCGGAGCTGCTAACAAGAGATCTTGAAGCTCCGCCCTCTTCCTGAAAGGGGGCCGGGAGCATCAGCTCATTTGCATTTAAAGGGACACACAAAAACGGCACATTTTTGCTCACCTTCAAAAAGTTTTTTTAACATGCTATAAACTTTGAGCTAAAACTTCACATACACACTCTAGGGACATCAGAGACTTATTTTACATATTGTCAGGGGCATAATAGGACCCATTTAAATACAATTATATAAAAGAGCATAAAAATAATACTATAAAAAAATATACACTGCGCACTTTTATTCAGCGAGGATGCATTGAATTCGTCAAAAGTGAGAGAAAAGACATTGTTACAAAAAAGTTGCCATTTCTCGTTTTTTTTTTTAATCCTATTCATTAAAAAAATCTAAATATTCACATAAGCAGTACAGCTGTTTTCAACATTAATAGTAATATTGTTTGAGATTTGTCAACCACCAAATCTGCATATTAGAATGATTTCTGAAGAATCTTATGCTCACCAAGGCTGCATTTATTTGACCAAAAATACAGTAAAAAATTGTAAAAATGTAACACTGAAGACTGGGTAATTATGATGATTCAGCTTTGCATAATTTTTTAAAATTGTAATATAATTTCACATTTGTACTGTTTTTACTGTTTTACTTACATTATAATATTTTTATTATATATTAAACAAATAAGTATGATAATGCTTTTTATCTGGGTAACTATTCAAATGAAGTAATTTACAATTACCTTATACAAGTAAGCAGTTATATATTATTATAGCTTCAGTTCACGTTCCTATTCTCTCCGACCGCAAAGCACTTGAACGTGCCATACTAATTACAACTTCAGAAGTGGGGAGTAGGATCGTCTGACAAGCACGTGAAGGCAGCGCTGCTCTTCCTACATTTAAATGAGACTGAATCCGGTGCCACGACTGTCTTCTGGACAGCCATGTCACGTATTTTAAAGTCAATTTGGCTTAGCTGCTCACGCATACTCTTGCATGCGTACACACCGTGTCCAGCCTGGGAGATTGGAACAATTGTCTCCTCCACAACATTCCCCCTCCCTGACTGATTTGGGGCAAGCCGCATGGAGAGCCTGCCCCGGGTGTTATCAGGGACCAGCCAATGAATATACAGTTAAACAAACAGCCATCTAAGTCTAAGACCACCATGGATAACATTATTATGTCCCGCGTCTGAGGCGGCGTGGGGCGGAAGAAAGAGGCAGGCCCCGTTTGAGAAACTCTTGTGGGGATTTAACCGCTGCAGAATTCTGATCGGGCTTGGAACCGGTCCCAGAAAGCCGAGTTAATAGCCTTTCACTCCATTGAATAATGCTTTGAATCACTAATGTGGCTTGTATGCAGGGCCTGTAGTTTAGCGTGCCTTTGAAAAGACTTCATTTCCGACGCTACATTGCAGCAAAGGAGAGAGCTAATGTGTTTGTCAAGGTCAGATTCTGTGGTTCTCTGCTCACACATGGACACCCAGGGTCCAAAATTTACATTAAGTTTTAAAATGGGCTTTGGTGGGAAAATTAAACGTAACTCGTCAGTAACTGCAACGTAACACATGCGTTGGTTTATAAAAAGTTCAATAGTATGAATGCTAATCTGACTAATGCTAATGTAGGGGAGAGCGGGGCACAACCTAACGCGGGGTAAGTTGTAACACACATGATTTAACACTTTCCACACATGCCAGGATGACAAAACTTAGTGTATTTAGTTACCATATCAACACTATATAGAGAAAAAAAATGCGTCACAATTAAAAAATCTTTGGAAGATATCACTGAACATTTATTTAACCATAAATTTCTTACTTACATTAATTTTTAATCTCTGTTTTTTGTGTTTATTTATATATTTATATTGCTATTATATTCTATACTTTTATGATTTCTACTGAGGAACCATGAGAAAAAGGTAAAAAATTACTGAGAGTCAATGTTCAGAAATGCTTAATTATTATTATGTTTTGAACTATGCTGTATAGCTGTGTTTTGTGGTGTGTTTGTTGTCAAACTCAAAAATTTGTTTATTTTTAATTATTAAAAAATGCCATTATTTTTATTCAAAAAAGTGAATAATTGTATTTTATTGACAAAATATTTTAGTTTGTCATGGATATGTTTTTGATTGTATCAGATAACATTTTAAGCTGCCATAAGTTCATGTTACAATGTGCCCCTCACATGTTACAATGTACCCCATCTATGGGGCATTGGGTCACATTTCACTTCCATTCTTTCGGGGTAAATCAAGAAAAATCTGTATTAATAAAACAAAACCACATAATTGTACTAGACATGTGTGCAATTAATGTGGAAAAAAATCAATACTCTGAACCCCAAGTGAATTCACACAAACTGAGAAAGTCAAAAAGCGTTAGGTTGTGTCCCGTTCTCCCCTAAGTGACTCAATTCAGTGATTCAAATCAAAGTCATGTGATCGAAACAACTGTAAACAAAGGTAAACATCTCTGAGTGAGTGAGTGTGTGTGTGTGTGTGTGTGTGGGTGTGTGTGTGTCTGTGTGTGTGTCATTTTACCATTAGTGGTAGCTAAACTAGCAGTTAATCTCCTAGTGGTATGCAAATCCAGTCTGCTAAGGAATTAGCTTACAAGCTAATAAGCTAAACTGAAAAAAAAAAAAACCCTGAACAATAAATCTTTACTTTGACCATTTATAGCTTCTGTTATATATCCGATATATAATGTAAAATATATTCATTGATTTATACTCATAGTAAAAATTGCATGCATCAAGCAAATTTGTAGGATTTTTAATCAGGCACTGAATAGAGAACCCATCAAAGTTCTTTCAGCTTAGAGGATAAGTTTGGCAGGTAATTAAGAAGTTAATTTTGCATTTTGTGCTTAACAAAACTTCACACAAGATGTTGTGTACTGCTTGTGAGCAAAGGCACACTTGTCAGAATTGAGGTGAAAGGAAAAAAACAACAGAGGTATCGACAAGTCTCTTCTCTCCTTGCCCGTCTGACCTCTCTCTCTCTTTCTCTCACTCCTTCTCTATCTGTGAATATCTCACTCCATTTCAATGCATCCTCACACAGGCATAAGTCTGAAAAGAAGGGTATTCTGGTGCTAAAAGCCTGCCCCATATACCTATAAACCAATCAATAAAACATTTTCCTGCATTTCAGGCTCCAGCACAAAGAAATAAATAAAATCGAAGAATACATTTTTTATTCCTTCATGCTTGGCCAAGGTGCTTGCGCTCAGATACACCCATTAGTGAGATAATATGATATATTGGGCTGAAGCCTGCTTAACTCTGACTCAATCAACACACCCATAACACCAACCCACGTAAACAAGACAATACCGTGATGGAAGGACGCTGAGAACAACAGAGTGCATGCATGATTCATACAGTAAACAATTGCTTACATAATTGTCACATTGATCGAAAATAATTATGAACGTGAATTTTTCTCTGGAGATCTGAGCTTATAGGTCTTTTGGCTGGTGGTTTGGAGACGCATGGCTGGAGAGTGCTTGTATTGCGAGGCATTACATTAGTGGGTGGGTTACTCCAGTCAAAGCACATGACCTCAAGCAGCTTTCAGACTGACCGGGTAGCTTCAGACTGCAAAGACACAAACCACAAGCATAGATTAATGCTAATTAATCAGCACAACATCAGACACACATGCATACGCCCCTAACGCTCTAATTTCTGATACCCCTTAAGAAAAATAAGAATACTTCAAGTTCATTTTATGAAGTATACTTAAGTAATGTTCAAGCATATTTTAAGTATACTTTATGTAGTAAGTATACTACTATCAATGTACTAATATACAATGTACTTACGTGTACTATTTCAATACAGCTTGGGACTAAATTGAAAAGTATACTTTTAAGTGTACTATAAGTGTAACAGTAGTAACGTTTTTCATTTGTACTGCATCTGTACTACAAGTGAACTTATAAGTATACTAGTAGTTTACTATTTTAATACTTTAAAATAGTAATAATATTTATTATAATACTTAATTTTTATTTTTATTTTATATGAGTATAATAGTCACGCCAGGTGTCATTATATCTAACCCTCTGGTGAATTTTTTTTATTATTTAAATGAAATGAATATACTATATTTTAGTTCGATTAAGTTTTTTTTATTTAATATTTTGTATTTTTAGAGGATTTTATGGAACTAAATTATATTTACGCTGTATTTATAATCCATTTATTCACTTTGAGCATAGACCTGAAAATGAATTTTTCAACTTAAGTTTGATCTCTTTTCAAAGAAGACACTTGGCAGATTATTGCTGAAGTGAAAAAAGTTGTTTAAAAAATGAACTTAAAAAAGTTACTGAATTTTACGTTTATTGTTATGAAAAGTGCACAAAAATACTATTTTCAATTTGTATATTAAATATATATTTTCAAAATCACGTTTTACTCTAACACTGCAAGAAAATCAAAGCCATAAATGTAAACAAGTTGTGTTCCAAATTTGAGCTTGACATTTAAAAAAATGAGCTTTCAGTCAGATTTTGTTTGGGCGCAGTACCAAAAGTTTCCACTAGATGAAATTCGTCTCCCATTAATTTCCAATTTTTGACTGTGAGGTGTACAAGTGTGACTATTTTTTTTCAGGACCATTTAATCTTTTCGAATCATGTCCAGGATTTTGTGTGTTCACACTGCAAGTGCCAAAACCGAGTAAACAAGACAAAAAAAACTAACGTAACATTTTTTGGTCAAAAATGACCAAAGAGCACCAGAGAGTTTTTCAAAACTATATGAAATCGACGAAAAAGTGAATTTCTAAGAACTTGGCATATGTGTTTTTAACTAGATTGTTTCTTTTCATTATTGTGAACACTCTTACATGTCACTGACCCACATACACACAACATGATCTGTAGTTGTGCTTTCAGGTGTGAAAAAGCTCTTACACATCCATTCCCGCAAGCATGGACAAATCAAAATACACAAAAAGAAATAGAAGGGAAAAAAACTAGTAAAACAAATATATCTTTTATCCTTACATGGCAGCGGTTACCACACACACAGACCCACAAATCCTGTTATGGCAGGTCGTTTTGATTGATGTAGCAGCTCCACTCAGGGTTAATATACGCTCATAAATTATGCATGAGATGATGCCATCTCTCTATTCTCTAGCGCTCCATGGGGTACAACTGAGGCCCAAGTCAAGACATTTCTCCTGTCTCCGCTCTTCCTCTCTTTATTATGCTCTTCGCATAGAATAGGAGAGGAGGAGAGGGGTGGGGTTTTAGCGGACAGACCTGGTGCATTCTTTTGATATTTATTATTGAACTGTTGGAAATGGTAGATATCATGAATTAATAACATGTGAATCTTTCTCTGTGTGCCAGAGGGACCCATTCTTTTTCACTTTCCATTCTGAACGAGTGCATGGAGTGGATAGATTTGTTTGTTTTATTTTGAGTTATGTAATTATATTTCAGGGAGCGCTTTTGGTATTGATATTAACCTATTGATTGATTCAGCTGTCGCCCAAAGTTCATCTGTCTGTTTCCAATACGTTTTAGAGTTGTTTACTGAAAATACAATAAAGTAGACTCCAGCCCTGCTAAAAAATAAATGAATAAACCGCTTAAACCAGTCTAAGACTATTTGATAGTTTTACCTAGCCAACATTGGTGGATTACTCTATTATTGCACTTTATCAGAGTATTTTATTTGGAGGAAATTATTGCTTTTGGTTACACTTTGTTTCAATGGTCCACAAACTATAAGTAACTTTGAAAACTACATGTAAACTATCAGAGTATTAAAGCCCCAATATACCCACAGAAAAGTTCTTTTTCAGCCTTCGTTTAGGGGTAAAATGAAGTTTGAAATACGTGAGCAGCAACATACTGTTATCTAACATCCGACTCCACCCACATTGTTGAGAGCGACGGTGAGATGAATATGTAAATATGTGCTGCACGCTTTCCTCTCAATAACAAAATAAACTCACAACAAAATTGAGAAAACAGCAAGCATTTTAATAAAGCAAAAGAAAAGCATATCATCACAGCAGTGTGGATATGTTTGCGCGAGCTCTACTCCAGTAAAGTCATGTCCCTTTTATAGATTGCTTAAAATCAAGCAGACAGACAACATTAAAAACAGTGTCAGTGTCTCGTTTCATCAGAAGTACAACTTAATTTTCTACTATAAAGCGGCTCTCCAGTGTGTTTTCATGTTTTCACTCGTGGACGTCTGACCTCGACCGACTGAACAGGCCAAACGAACCAGAAAACCAGCCTCTGCGCACACCTACCTATTATGTAATCTCCACGGACCAATGGGAGTACGAAGGTGTTTAGCAGCTGGAACAAACTTTTCCGGAAAGTTTGCTTTGGCAAGCTCCCAAAACTAACTCCAAACAAACTTCATTTTGGCCTGATTTTGTTCGAAATGACGTCACATCAGTTAATTCTTCAATTTCGCTTGAAGTATATCAGGGCCTTAAGCCCAGAACACACCAAGCCGACGCCGACAAACTTGTGGCGACGAAAGCAGACTGCGGGGTTGGCTCACGTCGACAGCGCCTGGGTCCAAAGTTGCCCTGACACACCAAGCCAACGCTCGACACCCGACGGCCAAGTAGCACATCCGTTCTGCGCCTGCGTAAGAGGAAATACCTTTCTGTACCAGCAGGTGGCAGTAGCTGAACAGCCAATCAGAATGATCAAATGGCCTGACTGACCGACGAGCTCCGACGCCGATTCAACGTGTCGAATCAGCCCCAAAAAAAGCAGACGAGGATCAACTTGGAACACACTGAGTAAACTTAGTCGGCTGACGCACAAAAACTGCCCGACGGCCGACCATCGGCTTGGTGTGATCCGGGCTTTAAGTAGACTGTAGTAGACTGTTAGGATAGGGTTAGTAAAATAAGCTGACGTTTATAAGAAAATAGTGTTTCCTTACTTTTACTTCACTAAATTCCAAAGCATAGCCTAATATTTTTCTTTTTATTCAATTACATAAAAAAAAAAATTCCACATTATTTCGATGTTGAAAAAAAACCTGCTCTGAGAACCAAGAACAAATAATTTTGAACCAATTATTTTTTATTAATTGTTTGAAATGCTTAATTAATTTCAAAACCCATTAAAACCAGCCAACAGACCAGCCTGGGAGACCAGCAACCCCGATTAGGCTAGTTTAAGCTTGTTTTTTAGCTTGTGTAGGAAATAAAATCCCCAACAATTTTAAACAGTGTATTGATACAGAATGATGTCATAAATCAAATGTGGCCTTTGTTAACTGTGAAATACAATAAAAAGTTTGAGATAACGCAGCTCAGACAAGTTTACCTCTCCATGAACTCTCTGCATTCTGCATTCTCTGACAAGAAGATATCAATTGCTGTCAGAGAAACCTGAAACATGAAATCTTAAATGCTGTATGGCATATTATATCGATGTATGTCAAGATCCTTGAGGTTGAAATGGAGGTAAAGGTAGTGTGTGTGTGTGTGTGTGTGTGTGCATGTGTGTTCACTTAAAGTTGATTATGACTGCTTGTGAAACAGTACTGAGAAAAGAGGTGTGTCCACACTCATAGACTGACAGTGGCCACCACTTCTCTAATACCCCCTGGAAGGCGGGACCTATGGCTTGGTGGAATCCCTGATGAGCGTCTTTGACATTGATTGATGAGGCTCGGTTTCATCCAGGGCACAGAAGCCTGGCCCCCTCCTGCTATTTCAGGTCTGTCTTCACGCTGGTCCATTTCTCATAAATGACAATCGTCAAGCTCAGCGGTTTGAAGCTGTCATGATGACCAGTGTTCACATAAGAAAACATTGTTTAAGTTACCATAACAACCAAGAGTGAATTGGGGTGACAGGTGCCCATTTTCTAGCAGCAGATGGGCTTAAAGGCCCACTGAAGTGCATTGAAACACGCAGCGTTATTCAATGTGATGATGTAAGGTGTAGTCGACATCGGCCGCGGCTGGATGTAACTGATCGGCAAGAGTTGCCACGTGCCTCAAAACACTTTTACCATAGTGCATTATCCATAAACGTGGCAGCTTACCTGGTACAGCATTGCACTTGTGATGAACTTTATAGACGAGAATATCAATAATTAATAAATGTATTCCTAAATAAATGCATATTATAACCACTAATATCTTTAATTAATGTATTATTAAATAAATCACCTAAATGTAGAGAAGCTATTACCTCGGAAATAAGTTTTTACGACAGTCACCATTTAAATTATATCTCAACAACAGATGGAGTAGAAACATAATTATATCATTAGAAGGTTTCTTTTTCATTCAGTGCATGAAACTCAAAATTATGGAGCAGGTCACATTTACAGTGAGTGAGAGCATTTAATGATACAGTGGATTTGCACTGCACTTGGCATGTTGCTTTCACCCAGATTGCCTCAGTAATTCAGAAATGTTTATTGATATGAAATTCATATAAGTACACTATAAATGTAATTTGATTCAGCACTTCACAACCCTCTGGTCAGTTTGTGGTCAGCCATGTTTAACTAACATTTACACCATTAGTTTTGTGCCAGTAATCATTAACACCCTTAAAACAAAAGCAAAATCATTACTAGTCATGTCACGTCCCTCTGCCTCTAGTGCTGGACTTGTTTGAGACTTTTATTTCTCACAGATGATGGACTGTGGCCAACTGAATACACTGAGCCAATGCCGCCGGTGCTCGGTGGTGTGCAGTCTGTGTTTAGTAACTGCTCTGGATATTGACATGCATTATAAAGCAGGGAGGATGGATGTCAAGCTACTATTTTTACATGCTGTGACCTCTGACCCACTTGGATAGCTGCATAGATCCTAGTGGGTTGAAAGGCCTCGTTTTGGAGAGAGGAAAGAGATTCTTTGACTGGTTCTCTTGGCTCCAGGCGTTTTTCCAACTGACACTACTGTTGTGGAAGTGTGGCTTGAGCATGCTGGGTGCTGCATTGTTTTGGGTATTGAATTCATAACTCATTCCACCTTAGAATTGATTTGGTTTTTAAGAGCAAGTTTCTTGTCCAATATTGCTTTGGAAAATTCATCTTTAAAAATAGAAGAACACATTGAATAGAGCACATGAAATAAGTCAAAGTCCACGTGTACTCTGTGTAAAAGATTCAGAAAAAGGATATGTTCACATACAATGTCATGGTGGGGCAAGTTGTCACATAATTTAAAGGCACAATATGTAATTTTTCATCCCTAGAGGTCACTTATTAAAAAAAAAAGTGTAGCTTGATGACGCCTTGATTTCGCGGAGCTTTAATTCTGCCGCAGGCGAGCGCTTCCGCTTCTTCCGCTCATGTGTATGTGGGGGAACGCAACGCTGCTTTATCATATTACACACAGTTGAGTGTGTTGAGAGTTATGTTATAATGCTACTCTGTGTGTTCGCTCGGCGGCTACTATGAGACACTTGTTCACACTGCAGTGAGAGATCCATATTAGGCATGGTAAAACATGGTACTCGCGGTAAATCAAGAAAACAAGATTTAGACTGTGTTGAGCTGTATAACAAGTTTTCTGTTGATGAATGTATCCAAAAAGTTGCTCATATACTAAAACACATAATATATTAATATATTACAAAATAAAACCAGAAATCGAGGGTAACGCGGGTATGATGTCATGGTGTCCTGGTAAAAATTGCTTATTTCTCTGGATTTAAACATCCTTGGAAACATTTGGGATAATGTAAGTACACAAGTCAACAAAATATATAACATTGTTCTAGTGTTTTTTGGACATTTTAATCCAAAAATCTTACATATTATGCCTTTAAAGGCTATTTTTTAAATGATGGGTTTTAATGTGTTAAATACATTTAATACATAATATATTTATATGATTTTAATATTCAGAATTGTTTTATTGTTTAAAGTTGGCTGAAAAGCTAATAATAGTCTGTTTAATATATAATAGGTTGAACTGTAACAGCATGCTCCAGAAATTGACTCCAGTCTTCCTTATTTATTTACAGTTAAATTTCATTTGTTTATTCTGGAAAATGAGCTATAAAGTTTCAAGTGTCATCCAAACTTTAATAACAGTGAAATTTGCATCGAAACCACAGCTAACCGTACCGCACAAGCGCCTGACACACACAAAGAATATTTCTAGAAATGGATTAAATCCGAGCACGTTGAGGATCATTCCTCTCAACCCTCCCTCTCTCTGTCAGTTCCCTCCATCAGCTCATTATTCAATGGAAATAAAAAGCAGAACTAAAGTGAGAGAGCTCCCCTCTGTCTGCTGTCATTACGCCTCGCGTTAGCTGCGACGACTTCATTTCCTGAGAGGTGAGCTATGGAACGCGCCGTTGCTCAGTGACGGGAAGAGACAATGGACTGTCACATGTCCAGTCCGATATATTTTATCCAGTCATCTATTTTCATTAGGGCCGTCAAGAGATACTGCCATGCTTTTTTTTCTTATTGGGCTCTTATAATTTGAACCAGAATAGGAGACAATACTGACAGTGAGGAAACAGAATAGAAATAGCAAAAAGGACAAAAAAACTAAAGAAACATGAAACATGTCACCATGGCTGTAGAAAAAGGTTGTGAAATAATTGCCTAATATAGCATTAACTCTACTTTAGTGCGGCACAGATATATTGCACAGCATCAACATCGTCTCATCTGATTGGTCTGTCACCGCTCGCCAATGTCAAAATATTTGAGATGACCAATCAAATCAAAGTAGGCAGGCTTTATGTTCACAGAAGCTGCTTAGCGCGAATTCCAGCAAGATGCTTCATTTTAACGCTCATAAAGTGCGAGATATGGTAGCTTAACTAAACATTTCATATTTGACAGCTGTTTTAGAAAAGAAATGTTAAACGGCCGACAAAAATAATCTGGCAAATTTATAAACTTTTGTCTAATTTCGCCATTTTGAGCTGAAAATAGGCCATAATTTATGAGCATTCATGTATGTAATAGAATCTTTCAAAATGAGAGGACAAGAAACATTAACCCATTTTCATCATATTAGGCATAAGATTAATAATGAATGTGTACATACTGCGAATGCATTTAATAAACGCAGTTAGCCTACCTAGCTTTCCTGGTAGCCTTCAGTAAATTAACTTGTCTAAGAAAATGATTCATAAAACATAAATATCAGTTGACCCTATGTTTACTTTCTTCACTGACACAGATGAAAATGAAAAGACTATCAGTCAAAGCTGTGGATGATGAGACTGCATGAAAGAAAAAGAAAGAGTGATGAAGAGGAGGAGAGAGAAGGTATTGACAAATAATCTACTGCAGTGGCCATTGACATGGTTTTGAAAGCTATTGTTATCCACTATTTTTGGCCTTCAAACTTCTTAAAATGCACATATGTAGATCAGCCCCCAAACACCCCTAACTATCTCACATTTGGGACCTCTGTGAATATACAACCCTGCCTACGCCCCTGTATGTCACTTGAACAATATTTATTAATTTATCTTATGGTTGTCTCAGAGACCATTTTAATTGCTCAAAAACATACCTAAAGTCAGCATGAAATAATCTTATTGTTCATCTGTTGATGTTTCATATTTAAAAAATGCAGTGGTGGGCTGTCAAGCCTTCTCTGCTGGCCTAAACACTATCAGAATCACTGACTTCAATTTTTATATATTTTTCCATGAATGTGTGTTAAATTTTTCCCAATAGTCTATTCACTTAATTTAATAGCTTTTATCTTGGTTGCGTTGCTTCCAGTAGTGTTTTTATCCAATCATATTTCAGCCATCATGTGTTGCCAGGGTCAAAGAAAACTGCCTTGAGGCCTTCAGAATCAATAGTACGGGCGCCTCTAGGTTAAAATAAATGGCAATGAAACTGTGTGCTTTAACCAATCAGATAATACATCAGGTTTAATCAGCCAATCAGATTTTGAGTTGGCGACACCGGGGCTATCTAGCAGGCGTACAATAACATCGGTATTTTCACGTCCTTTGATTGGATGGTCAGAGAGCATACTATAGGGTGAATTCAGGTTGATTTGGACACTTTTTCCAATTCATCTTAATGGCAAAAAGTGTCCCAATCACCCTGAATTCACCCTATTAACTAGTAGTCCCTGGCTGAATCCGAAATCGCCCCCTAAACCCTCATTCACTATTCCCTAATTAGTCCACTAATATAGTTCACTTGAAGGAGTGAATGAAAACAAATGAGTGAAATTGGACAGACGTTGTGTGTACATCGTCTGTACACTCGATGAGATAGAATGAGTGCACTTAATAACGTCCACTACGGTTTCGGACATCACTACAAATGGCTGTTCCTTCAAATAATGCCCTATTTGAGGGTATGGGGGCAATTCAGCCCCTGTGTCCACTGCTTCTGTCGAGCGGACATTCTCAGCCCTAAAGCGAATTAAAACATATGCCAGAAATAAGACTGGACAGACTCGACTTTCAGCATTAAGGTCCTTTCACACTGGGCGCGATTTTGACGTGCGATGGTTTTATTTTTTGATCAGCTGTTTGTGTAATGAGTGCTTCCACACTGAACGCGAATGTGCTGCGGCAAAAAAACGACGTTTATTTTTTCGCTTCGATGACGTTTTTTTTTTTTGTACTCTAGCGGTGACAGAAAAGGCTTCAACCAATCACATACAAGGAAACAAAGGTGACGAAATGTCCAGTTGATGTCACTAGCTATTCACTCAACATTAACTGTTGCCAGGTATCACATTTCTCACGAGATTACAGCTGTAGTTGTAGTTACAGCTGTACAGCTGCAGCTGTGTTTGCCCACTGTAGGCTACAGACAACGATAACATAACCTTTTGAGTTAAAACTCGTAGATTTTTTTCTAAACCTTGGGTCCGCAACTATGGAAAGTGAATGTGTTTCGGCAGTACGACTGTGGCACTTAAATGTTTACATTGTGACTTAACTGGAAACATAGCTGCTCCGGATCGATTGGTTCCCTGAAGTATGTGGTTTGTCTCGTCAGATGCGGTGCTAACGTTACTGTCTCTGGAGGAGCTCCTCAAATGTCCCACGGACATTCGAAAGTAAGTGCGGAACTGGCCATGATAAAGTTTTAGCTCCTGTACGAGATTAGCATACTCCCCTTCAGACTCTCTCTTCTTTTAAGACTGGGTGCACCCAAAACCTTCTTTTCGGTCTTTTAAAGAAAATGAAAAGCTCGTCTTTACTGGATGGTGAAGTGTCCATGTTTTCTTAACTGTCGCCACAAATGTTTTGGAATGTTGGAGCTCTGAAACGTCACAGCTCTGATAACACAAACTACTAGAATGGATACCAATCATACACTCACCTAAAGGATTATTAGGAACACCATACTAATACTGTGTTTGACCCCCTTTCGCCTTCAGAACTGCCTTAATTCTACGTGGCATTGATTCAACAAGGTGCTGAAAGCATTCTTTAGAAATGTTGGCCCATATTGATAGGATAGCATCTTGCAGTTGATGGAGATTTGTGGGATGCACATCCAGGGCACGAAGCTCCCGTTCCACCACATCCCAAAGATGCTCTATTGGGTTGAGATCTGGTGACTGTGGGGGCCATTTTAGTACAGTGAACTCATTGTCATGTTCAAGAAACCAATTTGAAATGATTCAAGCTTTGTGACATGGTGCATTATCCTGCTGGAAGTAGCCATCAGAGGATGGGTACATGGTGGTCATAAAGGGATGGACATGGTCAGAAACAATGCTCAGGTAGGCCGTGGCATTTAAACGATGCCCAATTGGCACTAAGGGGCCTAAAGTGTGCCAAGAAAACATCCCCCACACCATTACACCACCACCACCAGCCTGCACAGTGGTAACAAGGCATGATGGATCCATGTTCTCATTCTGTTTACGCCAAATTCTGACTCTACCATCTGAATGTCTCAACAGAAATCGAGACTCATCAGACCAGGCAACATTTTTCCAGTCTTCAACTGTCCAATTTTGGTGAGCTTGTGCAAATTGTAGCCTCTTTTTCCTATTTGTAGTGGAGATGAGTGGTACCCGGTGGGGTCTTCTGCTGTTGTAGCCCATCCGCCTCAAGGTTGTGCGTGTTGTGGCTTCACAAATGCTTTGCTGCATACCTCGGTTGTAACGAGTGGTTATTTCAGTCAAAGTTGCTCTTCTATCAGCTTGAATCAGTCGGCCCATTCTCCTCTGACCTCTAGCATCAACAAGGCATTTTCGCCCACAGGACTGCCGCATACTGGATGTTTTTCCCTTTTCACACCATTCTTTGTAAAAACTCTAAAAATGGTTGTGCGTGAAAATCCCAGTAACTGAGCAGATTGTGAAATACTCAGACCGGCCCGTCTGGCACCAACAACCATGCCACGCTCAAAATTGCTTAAATCACCTTTCTTTCCCATTCTGACATTCAGTTTGGAGTTCAGGAGATTGTCTTGACCAGGACCACACCCCTAAATGCATTGAAGCAACTGCCATGTGATTGGTTGATTAGATAATTGCATTAATGAGAAATTGAACAGGTGTTCCTAATAATCCTTTAGGTGAGTGTATAAATACTTACAGAATAAATATCTACCTACTTGGTTTTGACTAGGTCAGATGAGCTCAAACTAATTTGAAGGAAAAACAAGAGGTTAATTTTGAAACTGGAGTGTCTGGTGCCTCAAACATAAAAACAGTCGATCTCATCAGAACATGAGGTTTTAGCACAAAATGAACTGTTTTCTACAGATTTATTTTTACTTTTCTTTTTTCCTTCCCAATCAAATGATATAATGCTTCATTAGTGGCCCAGAACTGTCAGCTTTTAGTCCTCTTCTGCATTTGTCATTATCTCAACTCTATGAGAGAGAGAGAGAGCAAATTGATCTATTCATCATGGCTGAAAAATACGAGAAAGAAACTAAAGAGGATGTGTTTCTCCAGAGCGCCACACTCCTATGGGTCGTGTAATTGTCAAACAGAACTCTTCCCTTCTTTCTTATTATTTATCCATATTTCCTTCACAAGCTGAATTACAGTAGCATAATAGCAGTTGCTGTACTAGTTGCAGAGCCATGCAAACTCTTCTGGATCTACTGACCCACTGTATTGTTACTGTGACTGTTACATGCAACACATTAAAACCCCACCACCATGAAGCATCTCAATGGCAAACAGCATGGGGCATTCTGGGTTAGATTGACATATGCACATTACTGGAGGAAAGGATACACAACTTGAAAATTCATGAGACTTCTCTGTTCCATCGATGAAGAAGGGAATGAAAAATTCCTATTTCAGCTGCTGGTCTGTTGCTACGGATAAAATTAGGATGAGATGAAGGAATAAATGACATCCAGCGCCAGAGATAATGTTTGTACACTGACAGACAGACATAAGTCTCGTCTAATCTAAAAGCTCCTCTACAAATTGTTTGCAAGACTGCTGATATAATCAGCTCGTAGAATGAATATTCTCATATGTCTAAAAGAAATAAGCGTCGGTCAGTCCATAAGGCAAAAAGAAAGAGGCACATTGGCACATGATTTCTGAACACTTGATTCTGAACTGCGACAGTCAAAGATTTTTGTATAATGATTGCTACACAGAAAATTTGACCCTGCCGACCATCTCGTACACTTTAATAGATATCATGTCTCTGCTATCTTTTTCTTCACACATATTAAAATAATTTTAACAAACATCAAACAAATGAATATTTAAACATATATTCAGTTAATTATTCAGATATACTTATTTTAAACCATCAACTTTAAATAAACAAATATTTAAGCATATATTTTAGTACTTATGTATTTACACAAAATAAACTCCTTCAGGATCATACTCTGTATTTTGACCAGTTGACTATACATCTACACTATATACTATTAAAGTGCCCCTATTATGCTATTTTAAAGGCTCCTAATTTTGTTTTGGAGTCTTCAGGTTTACATGCATCAAAGGTCAAAAAACATTTTAATTTTCTCATAATATTCATTGCACATCACCACATTTTTTAATGATTCTCAAACGACTCGACGGATGAATCAGTCTCTCTAAATCCCTCCTTTCCGAGAGCTACTCTGCTCTGATTGGCCAGACGGCCCAGTCTGTTGTGATTGGTCTACTGCGTACAGCGCGTGTGTCAGAAGCTACACTCCCATTACCATAACTGAACTTCAGCTCCGGAGGCTTCCTAAAGCTCAGTGATTGTACACACTGTAAAGACAGTAACGATGACGTGGATTTTACCACATCAATCCGAGCGCGAGTCCGATGATGAAACATTGAAGAACTAGTTATTCAACCTGAACCTCCATCACAAGGACGACTTGAGCAGGACGTTTCTCAGTGATACGCTTCTCATTTTGAGGTACATTATGGGATGTTTATCTGTAATTCCTCACCATCAGCATTAACAAGAGTATGTCCATCAACAAACCCATGTGTGTATTTCAAGTTGTTCACGGGTGGACAATGTACAACATAGACGGCCATTAAACACTGCAGACACAGTTATATTACACACTGCAATAAAGGGAATATTCAAAAAAACCTAATAGGGGCACTTTATGTTATCAGAGAGAAAAAACAGGGATTGAGTAACGGTGTCTACTAGTCTATCCACACAGTTCATGAAGCAGAGGGAAAACTATGACCCCTTGTGTGTGGAGCAGGTTTTCTTTAAAAGTACACCACCTTAAACCCTCAGGAGACCTATTAAATTCATAGCTGAGTTTGAAAGTTTGAATCTGCCATAAAGACCATTCAACTGATAACACAAACACAGTAGGAATGGTTGATAAACACAGTGACAATTTTGTGAAGCACTTTTTAATACAATTGTGGGGAGAAGCCAGGAAATGATTGGGCAAGGAGTTGTCCCCCACATAAGCACCATGGCTCACATTTGTAACTGTTAGGCTACTGCTCTAGCGTATTTTTAAGCAAATTATAATGTGCTTGGTTATTAATGCTGTCAAAGTCCAATGCAAACAGGTGCAGCATCTGTTGAATTAACCCTCTATAGGACTAACTATTAAAAACATTTTTCAAAATTTGTTTTCTACATCTGACCTTTGGTCTTTTTTTTAGGGTGCCACTTTTGTGCCATTTTTTTTGGCAAATTGTCTAAAACTTCACACACATTCAAATGCATTTTCAATATCTAAAGTATGCCATTTCATCTTGTCCTGCTATATTTAGTTTGGAACTTGACACAAATTCAGATGCAACTTTTAAAAACATAAAGTCCAAATCAAGGAATGTAGCACAAGTGAAAATCAACAAAACTCTTCTTTTTCAGTGTACCCCACACTTTTACACTCGATTTTGACCAGTTTTTAGTCATTTTGTGAGCATGTCTGATGGTCAGTGTAGTGAGGCAATGGCAATGGCATCTGACCTTTGGTTGTAGTATGGATCACATCTTCCAAACTGGCAAAGGATAATGTACCCAAATACCTGACTTCCACAACAATCTACTTATACTCTGCCATCACCCTCGCTGCTTCTATCCTTCTTGATCTTCAACTTCTTCCTTTCTTACGACAACCTCATTTTCTGATGCACTGCCGTCACTATCATCAGTACTTTCTGGAAAAGGTACAGCTTTTCCTTTTTGTCTTCTATAAAACAAAAACATCAACCTAAAAAACACAGGGGGAAAAGCTATTATACTGCCTGCCCAACGTTATCTCATAAGAATACATGTGTATTTTTACGTAGTTTTGTGTCTTTGAAAGTTACGTATTAATACCTATTAACAATTAGACAAGGCTGGCCTTCCATAGTGCCAGCTACACAGAAAATATGCATCCCCTGAAAGGACTTTGTCATTTATGCATGAAGGATTTTTTGAGGTCTTTGAATTCTTTGAGTTATTGTTTTTACAAAATATGCATTAAAAATAACCCAAAACACATAGGAAACACATTTGGATGTACAATGATATTTAAAAAAAAAAAAAAAGGAATTTATATGCATTTTCTATGGTGCCTTGACAGCATGTGACCTAACATGTGCTAATTTCTCCTTCACTTCCTTGTTGCCTAAAATGTCAAGCACAGAATAGATTTAAATTCGGGGATGTCTAATAACTTTTTTTTAGATATTACTAAAATTACATTATTATATTTTAAATGCACATCATTTATAAATGACGATGTCCCATAGGGTTGAATACCATTGAAAACACAGGATTGTCAGGAAAGCTCAATATAACTCACAGGTGACTCTTCTCAGTGGACCAGAGTTAGCGTGGCAAAGAGTTCTCCTAGGGTCACTGCGTGTCTGCCATAGTTTTTTATCTTTAAAATCAATTGTAAAGCTGGACAGTGTGGTGAAACTGTGCATTTGTTTTTCATCATGCATGTTGTATCTTCTGTTTTGAGTCTCAGAAAACCACTCATATATAAGTTGAAACATCTGCTGGAGATCAAATCAAAACCTCAACAGTGAACACAAGCATTTGAGGGCTGAATCTGAAACAGAGATTTGTTTATGTGTACAATTTGTTGGTCAGCATGAGGCAAGTCGGTACAACAAATATCAATAAACCAATAAGAGTGACGCATATCAGTACAAAAGTTTTCACATTTTCATAAAATGAAATGCAGTTTTAGCTGTTCTAATTTTCTGTGATCAAACGCTGCAAAAAGTGCTGTGCTATAGGAACAGAGCTTGTTGTTATTGAGTTTCTGTGGTCAAAATGCATGAAACTTTGTGAAAACGTCACAAGCAATAGTACTCACAATCATTTCAATTTTAAGACAATTTCATTGCAATTTTTAAGTCATTATTACAAAACAAAAAAAAACACGTAGTCATGTCAAGTTCGCCTCAGGAAGCAGTGACTGATCTATGCCTGAGATGTGTATTGATTTGAAACAAGACATAGTGGCCACAATTATATCTACATTATTCCCTCATTATCTATAACAAGAAAACTAATTGCTTGATCAATACCTTAAATTAAACAAGCTTGAGTTTTGCAGTGTATGCTGTTCTTTTGTTCCTTCCATGTTGATTGATTGATTGATTGATTGATAGACTGACTGAAACATTACTTGTTGAAAAGCAATTTTTAGCATGCAAAGAATTAACCATAAGTAATCAGGTTTTCATAGGTAATTCAGACATGGAAAATTAGGAAAGGTATCATGAGATATATTGTTGTGTGCATACACAAACAACGAGGCTCATAACAAAAATAATCTATACATTAAGATTTATAGGGCAAGTATTTAATCTTCCAAATTATTATTGATTAATCATCTGATTGGAATTATTTGAGATAACCGCAATCATTGTGTAGTTTAAATTTCAATTACATTTTGCCTTTCAAATACAAACCCGATTCCAAAAAAGTTGGGACTGTACAAATTGTGAATAAAAAAGGAATGCAATAATTTACAAATCTCATAAACGTATATTTTATTCACAATAGAATATAGATAACATATCAAATGTTGGAAGTGAGACATTTTGAAATGTCATGCCAAATACTGGCTCATTTTGGATTTCATGAGAGCTACACATTCCAAAAAAGTTGGGACAGGTAGCAATAAGAGGCCGGAAAAGTTAAATGTACATATAAGGAACAGCTGGAGGACCAATTTGCAACTTATTAGGTCAATTGGCAACATGATTGGGTATAAAAAGAAAGTGTCTCTCAGAAGTCAAGATGGGCAGAGGATCACCAATTCCCCCAATGCTGCGGCGAAAAATAGTGGAGCAATATCAGAAAGGAGTTTCTCAGAGAAAAATTGCAAAGAGTTTGAAGTTATCATCATCTACAGTGCATAATATCATACAAAGATTCAGAGAATCTGGAACAATCTCTGTGAGTAAGGGTCAAGGCCGGAAAACCATACTGGATGCCTGTGATATTCGGGCCCTTAGACGGCACTGCATCACATACAGGAATGCTACTGTAATGGAAATCACAACATGGGCTCAGGAATACTTCCAGACAACATTGTCGGTGAACACAATCCACTGTGCCATTCGCCGTTGCCGGCTAAAACTCTATAGGTCAAAAAAGAAGCCATATCTAAACATGATCCAGAAGCGCAGGCGTTTTCTCTGGGCCAAGGTTCATTTAAAATGGACTGTGGCAAAGTGGAAAACTGTTCTGTGGTCAGACGAATCAAAATTTGAAGTTCTTTTAGGAAAACTGGGACGCCATTTCATCCGGACTAAAGAGGACAAGGACAACCCAAGTTGTTATCAGCGCTCAGTTCAGAAGCCTGCATCTCTGATGGTATGGGGTTGCATGAGTGCGTGTGGCATGGGCAGCTTACACATCTGGAAAGGCACCATCAATGCTGAAAGGTATATACAAGTTCTAAAACAACATATGCTCCCATCCAGACGTCGTCTCTTTCAGGGAAGACCTTGCATTTTCCAACATGACAATGCCAGACCACATACTTCATCAATTACAACATCATGGCTGCGTAGAAGAAGGATCCGGGTACTGAAATGGCCAGCCTGCAGTCCAGATCTCTCACCCATAGAAAACATTTGGTGCATTATAAAGAGGAAGATGCGACAAAGAAGACCTAAGACAGTTGAGCAACTAGAAGCCTGTATTAGACAAGAATGGGACAACATTCCTATTCCTAAACTTGAGCAACTTGTCTCCTCAGTCCCCAGACGTTTGCAGACTGTTATAAAAAGAAGAGGGGATGCCACACAGTGGTAAACATGGCCTTGTCCCAACTTTTTTGAGATGTGTTGATGCCATGAAATTTAAAGTGAACTTATTTTTCCCTTAAAATTATACATTTTCTCAGTTTAAACATTTGATATGTCATCTATGTTGTATTCTGAATAAAATATTGAAATCTGAAACTTCCACATCATTGCATTCTGTTTTTATTCACAATTTGTACAGTGTCCCAACTTTTTTGGAATCGGGTTTGTAATTCAAAATTATATTGTGGTTATATTATACCATAAATAACTAATTATATAAATATCATTAATTTCCACAGCATTAAAGTAAATATATGGGCCTTGTCAGCACAACATGTATAACCATGAAAGGCTTATTCCAAATATACGTCAAGTGAAGTGTGTATATATATATATATATATATATATATATATATATATACCGATCCTAATATTGTGTTGGTCCCCCTTTTGCTGCCAAAACAGCCCTGACCCGTCGCGGCATGGACTCCACTAGACCCCTAAAGGTGTGCTGTGGTATCTGGCACCAAGATGTTAGCAGCAGATCCTTTAAGCTCTGTAAGTTGTGAGGTGGGGCCTCCATGGATCAGACTTGTTTGTTCAGCACATCCCACAGATGCTCGATTGGATTGAGATCTGGGGAATTTGGAGGCCAAGTCAACACCTCAAACTCGTTGTTGTGCTCCTCAAACCATTCCTGAACCATTTTTGCTTTGTGGCAGGGCGCATTATCCTGCTGAAAGAGACCACAGCCACCAGGAAATACCGTTTCCATGAAAGGGTGTACATGGTCTGCAAAAATACTTAATTCACCCAAAAATTAAAATTCTGTCATTAATTACTTACCCTCATGTCGTTCGACACCCGTAAGACCTTTGTTCATCTTCAGAACACAAATTAAGATATTTTTGTTGAAATCCAATGGCTCAGAAAGGCCTCCATTGGCAGCAATGACATTTCCTCTCTCAAGACCCATAAAAGGTACTAAAGACGTCGTTAAAAAGTCCATCTCACTACAGTGGTTCTACAATAATTTTATGAAGCAACGAGAATAGTCTAAATAACGACTTTGAGCAATTTGAGCTACAGTAGCTCGTCTGTTTGATCGGACCATACGGGCCAGCCTTCGCTCCCCACGTGCATCAATGAGCGTTGGCCACCCATGACCCTGTCGCCGGTTCACCACTGTTGCTTCCTTGGACCACTTTTGATAGATACTGACCACTGCAGACCAGGAACACCCCACAAGAGCTGCAGTTTTGGAGATGCTCTGACCCAGTCGTCTAGCCATCACAATTTGGCCCTTGTCAAACTCGCTCAAACCCTTACGCTTGCCCATTTTTCCTGCTTCTAACACATCAACTTTGAGGACAAAATGTTCACTTGCTGCCTAATATATCCCACCCACTAACAGGTGCCGTGATGAAGAGATAATCACTGTTATTCACTTCACCTGTCAGTGGTCATACTGTTATGCCTGATCGGTGTATATAAATATAATATATTATGTATGTGTATCACAACAAATAAAGGATTAGAAATAAAGACTAAATAAAAACTTGATATTTAAATAAAGACTGAATATAACACTTAATTTGCTACTATTGCAATATTTGCTACATTAAACAGTGTTCTTGCTATCACTGCATCTTTGGCTTTTGGTTAATTGCAATTTGAACGTGTCATGAAGGGATTCACTATGACATTAACTTTAATGCTTTCTGCTTGATTTCAACAATTTTCCATTCATTTAAATATACAAATTGGCTGAGCTGTTTTAGTTTAATCTTACCTGAATTGTTTCAAACACAAAAAAAGGGAAATAAAATAAGTTCACGAAACTCACATCAGCTGAGCTTCACTTTAACACATTCAAATATGTATCCCACAAAGTGATATACATTTTTTTTTTTTAAATCCCATGAATGCTTCTGGTTGAAGTTGAGATCATTTGCACAGCAGTGCAGATTATAGGCTGGGAGGTGGGGCGTTAGCTGACCTTTACGATCATCTCAATTGTTGAAACTATCCTGCTGTTATCGCTGTTGTTGTTCATCATTAAATCGACAAATCTGCATAGCCGAAGATAAAATATTTATTTGACCTTCTAACAAACCAAAATAAATGCCATTCCAATTTATTTCTTTTTCAATCAAAACATTCTGAAATTTCCGAGATCAAACCATAGTCCAGATCAAACTAAATGTTTTGGTGTGACACGTAGCCTAAAAAAATCTATATTCAGCAAGTAGTTTATTCAAATTATCTGTAAAGCTATTGTCTCATCTTCTTCCGTTAAGTTGTTTAAAAGCTCCGTTATAGCACTAAAGTAAAAAAGATTAATTTCTCTTTGTGTGTTATTAATTACTTTTTTTAATAAAGACTTATAGTTGGTCTCATTGTCGAATAAGGACCATTTCACAGCAGTACAGATTATAGACTGGCAGGAGGGGGATTAGCTGACCTTTCTCATCATCCATAACTGCAACTATCCTGTGGTTTTGGAAATACTGATGACATCGTTGACACATCGGAATGGTCAAAAATAAAATATGAATTTAAACCTAATTGAAATGAACTAAACAATAATTAATTTAAACTACTTTAAAAATATTAATTTGTAGCTTTAGTAAAGTATGGCGCTGATGATAAATGCAGAATTACAGTACCCCTATTATGGTTTTTCGAATATTCCCTTTCATGCAGTAAACATTCTGCAAAGTTGTAAAGTCAAAAGTGCACAATAAATGAAGTTATTGTCTCCCAAAAGAAAGAATCGACTCTGAACCGCCTAAACGAGTCGTTTGTATTTCGAATCTCACTGTGTTACAGTTCTACGTCACTAGAAAAGACATTTGCATAATGCCCGCCTATGTTGTACGTCGAGTTCAACGCGGGATTCGCAAAATGCTTGCTCTTGAAAGATGGGTCAGTACCAGTTTATTTGGACCAGCTCCTCAGAATCACAACCTGTAAGTATGAATATATTTTCTACCGGGTGTTCAAAATACATAGTTTTGTGTTTTATATTGTGTAAGTTTCCGGCTAACTCACGTTATTACTGTCTTACTGAAATACTTCTGCTCATCAGCTGGGGTCACTATTACATAAAACTGTCTATTAATGCAGATCGTCTGTTGTTCTTACTACTTTGAGTAAAGATAAAGGATGGAGCAAGATTTGTTTTACAAGCGTTTATTTTCCATCAGTCATTCACGCTAGTGCTGGGCTAACGTATGCGCTGTTATTGATACAGTTCCCACATGAGCACCACAATAAATGAGAAATACACACATGGGTTTGTTGATGGACACACACTTGCTAATGCTGATGGTGAGGAATTACAGTTCAACATCTCATAATGAACCTCAAAATGAGTAGCGTATCACTGAGAAACGTCCTGCTCAAGTTGAATAACTCTTCAATGTTTCATCATCGGACTCGCGCTCGGATTGATGTGGTAAAATCCACATCACAGTTACTGTCTTTACAGTGTGTACATTCACTGAGCTTTAGGAAGCCTCCAGAGCTGAAGTTCTGACACACGCACTGTACGACAGACTGGGCCGTCTGGAAAGAATCACTTTCGGAATGTTTTTTTTCCAGCTGATGAACGATAAAAACATTGACAGCCAATCAGAAACCATCCTGATTTAAAGAGCATAAATAGAATAAACAGAACGACATTGTCCGCTGGTATAGACACTAATATAGTTATCTTTATAGCTATCATTCTTGGTGTGAATGGGCCTTTAGACAGTAAAATTAAAAATTTAAACTGACAGCATACAGCATCAAGGCTTAAGTCAATCATTTTCAATTAGAGTTGGTGATTTTTTGGTAAAATTGATAGCAACTAATGCAAAAAAGAAGTTCTGAAGACAGCCAATGTTCTCTACTTTGACTGATCTGACTTTCCCTAAAACTACACGCCATTTACAGCTGATCTTTTTCCATGTACACACTTTTTTAAAATGAGTAAACTATTAAGAATCTGACTATCTAACATGTATACAGGTCTCCAAATGTTTTAGCAACATGCAGCATTGCATTTGTGTCGTTAAAGTTGCATCACCATTTCATCTCGGTTGAAATTCCTGCAATTGACTTCCAAATAGTCTCAGTGTTGGTCTCAGTAACAGTATTTAATGCTGTTCACCAGACACCACTACTGGGGAAAAAAAAGAAATATAAACTTGCAATATTACAGTAGCCTCAAGGGATTAAAACAGCAATATGAATATTTTTTTAATGTAGTAATATGTTTTTTTTTTTTGCGAAAGATATTTTAAATTGACTGTATACCCACATGCACAGTAAGACTAGAAATATAGCTTATATCCTAGATATATTCTATGTAAAATATATTAACTGCCGCCCTTTAGCTATGTCGTTTGTCCGGTTTTTAATGTGTTACACACTACAGTAATAAGTTTTAATTGATTTGATTGATTGTCAATTTAATGCTTTATTCTCTACTTTCTTCGTTGTCTAACACACAAACACATTTTAGAGCAGTTTTAAAGGTGATACTATAATATTGAGGGGTATATGTACATAATATTGTACATATATTGGAATTTATAATAGCCTATGCAATATAGATCACAATTATCTCCACCAAATTACAATTAAATGAACTAGTGAGCACAAAAAGCAAATATCCTCATTGACCAAAAGACAATTTGAAGCACATGGAGGAGCAAAGCATGTTTACCACAAGCAATACAATCAGTCAGGAGGCTCGAATCAGTTCTGCTTGGGTAAGACAAGACTTCGGTAATGGAGAAGGAGTATTTTGACATTCCAATCAGGTCTTTGCTTAAATTGTGTGGAACTGTGCAAACCCAAATCAATGTTCTAAGTACAATAAGCCTCTCTGCGATGTTATGAATATTTAGTATGGAAGATTACCTTTCGAGATGTATTCTCTGATTAGCATTAGCAGTGTTCATTGAGTAAAACTGGCACTTTGCTGGACAGGAAAGTGGATGGGGATAAACTAGGGTGTCCTTGGTGAGGACGAGGACCTTGAAAAACAGCAAAAGTCTACAGTGAACCCCATGAAAAAAAAAAATATATATATATTTTTTATCTTTAAAAAAAACTTGCAACACTTTATTTTACAGTGTCCTACAGTGTGCATAAATACATGCAACTAACCCTAAACCCAACCCTATAGTAACATGTAGTTAGTTACTATTACGCAGTACTTAAATGTATAATTACACTGTAACAGACACCTTGAAATTAAGTGTAACCAAAAAACTTTTAAAGACTGAAAGTGACATGGCATGAAGGCCAAGTATGGTAACCCATACTCTGAATTTGTCCTCTGTGTTTAACCCATCCAAGTTAGTGCACACACATAGTAAACACACACACACTGCGGCACCCGGAGAGCAATTGGAGGTTAGGTGCCTTGCTCAAGGCACCTCAGTCGTGGGTATTGAGGGTTGAAGAGAGCGCTGTTCATTCACTCCACCACCTACATTTTCCTGCCGGTATTGAGAATCGAACCCGCAACTTTCGGGTTACCAGTCTGACTATACCATTAGGCCACGACTGACCAATATCAAGATTACATATTGAGTAGATATTTCATTTTACAACATTTTAATTTAAAGGTGCAATAGGTGATTCACTAGTTTAAAGTCTCCTCATATCCTGATAGCAATTAATATGTTAAACGGTCCAAATGTGTTTTTATAAATGTATATCATCTGTGGAAGGCAAAGGACCATAAAATGTTTGTTCAATCATTGCATTCCCTGTCAGCCAACGTGTGTTTGCACACCACTGCGCAGCCTGTTCACGCAGACATCACACGTCATCAATGTGTTCACATACGGTGTGCAGACAGAGCGAGAATGGCAGGCAAACAGTTGTTAACATCGTTATTGTAGTGCTGTTACTCACTGTACTGTAAACTGCAGTGTCTCTGATCGTCTCGCTTCTGTTCTGTGCGCGTTCATGTGTTTTGGAGGAGGCGTGGCTTTGGACGGCGATTTGCAGGGAGGGTGGGATCGTGTGCTCTCAGTGCTAGCAGGCTAAAGTTAGCATTCCCCAGATCACCTATTGCACCTTTAATATTGTCAGCATTTTTAGTTCAATATGCGGCATTTAAGGAAAGCTTAACTACCCTTAAAAATCTTGGGTTATTTTTTCTACCCAAATCCTGGGTTGAGCCTTTTTGGTCATTTGTTTGGGTTACATTTTTTAATGTTTGGGAAGTTTTTGTGCTACCCAGATCCTGGGTAAGACATACCAACCCAGTGTTTGGGTAGTTTTTGTGTTACCCAGCTCCTGGTTCAGACGTAACAACCCAGTGTTTGAGTAGTTTTTGTGTTACCCATCTCCTGGTTCAGACGTAACAACCCAGTGTTTGAGTAGTTTTTGTGTTACCCAGCTCCTGGTTCAGACGTAACAACCCAGTGTTTGAGTAGTTTTTGTGTTACCCTGCTCTTGGTTCAGACATAACCCAGTGTTTGAGTAGTTTTTGTGTTACCCAGCTCCTAGTTCAGACGTAACAACCCAGTGTTTGAGTAGTTTTTGTGTTACCCAGCTCCTGGTTCAGACGTAACAACCCAGTGTTTGAGTAGTTTTTGTGTTACCCAGCTCCTGGTTCAGACGTAACAACCCAGTGTTTGAGTAGTTTTTGTGTTACCCTGCTCTTGGTTCAGACATAACAACCCAGTGTTTGAGTAGTTTTTGTGTTACCCAGCTCCTAGTTCAGACGTAACAACCCAGTGTTTAAATAGTTTTTGTGTTACCCAGCTCCTGGTTCAGACGTAACAACCCAGTGTTTGAGTAGTTTTTGTGTTACCCAGATCCTGGTTCAGACATAACAACCCAGTGTTTGGGTAGTTTTGTGTTACCTAGATCCTGATGAGTTATTTATCGCGGGTGTTTTGCAACCTCTTCAGGAGAGAGCAGTTCTTAGCTCCGTCAAATTGGTGCACGTCTCCTGTAAAATACAGGTTTGTGTACATTTTATTTTATATAAATGTATTATTTTTCTGTATATCATTTAATTTTATTTAAAGCAGCATACAGGGACGCAATGCGAGTCCCTACATGAGTGTCACGGCGGTGTTTTCACGTGGTGGAAACGGCTGATGCCTTGCATAAAATTGTATGATTTTATTTAAAAAGATACAGCATATAAATACTTAGGATGTGAGTATATGTCCTCAGAGTTGTTCACTGTTTGCTTATGGACCGGTTATGGAGCCAGTCACCGCATATTTCGGAAGAATGTATGAAGAAGAAAAAAAACTAGAATTATAGTAAAAAGGAATCACCCATTATGCTGGGTTAAATGAAAAACCCAATTTTCTGGGTATAATTAACCCAACATGTGTTCTGTCCTATATTTACCCAGCCCTTAGGCTAGTGTTTTTAGTCTCTTGCTCCTAAAACTTTTATTTGAACTTAGTTGTTCATAACAAATTATTAGATGCTCCTTTTTAATTCATCTAGATCAGTTTTCAAACTGTCACAACTCCACTGACATCTAAATTGAGAGTGTTTTTACTCCTTCAACCTCCATGGTACATTGAAAACCAACTGCACCCACTTTGAGTGAGAAACGAGAGAGACGCACTTTTGACAACTCACTAGCGATGACAAGAGTCGCCCTGAGGCATCAACAGGAACTCGAGACTTGAGAAAGATTAATGTCCTTAAATGCACAGTCTGCTGCTGATGTAAATGCGCTCGCTGTCTATCTCTACGTCTCACAGCTGAACTTCCCCATGATGTGACGAGGGAGACGAATGCCAAGTATTACAGACAGATTTGACCTTTGACACCCCAAGATGACAAAACACCAAACCCTACACACGGGACCGGTGCATTATATGACTCGCTGTTTTAGCAAACAATGCAATTTCCTTCCACACACACGCTCTCGCACGCACCGACAGTTTCTTCTCGTTTCACTCTCACGGTTTGGATTCCTCAAGAGTGACAGCAGCAGTTGTGGTTGAGATTAAGGATAATAAGAGTCAGACCGCATAAGCTGAAGATGAAACTGAACTCTCTGTCAAACGTCAGTAAACGTCTGTGCTACACAGCTGTCGCATCGCAGAGGATGTTTTACACAGATATCCACACAGATATTAACCCTTGAGTAGACAGATCTTTAACAGCCAACTTTAACCAATCAGGGGGATTATTTTTGAGCCATTTAATATGATTGTACTATCTATATGACAACATAAATTTAGCATGGTTGACAAAGGTGGTGAAGCACCACATACTTCTGAAATATTTGCCTGCTATTGGCAAATGTGTTATCAATTAAATAAATATGCAAAAAATGCAAACAAATTGAATGCATTTACCTAATTTGACATGATAATGGTTTCATTCACGTTTGACTTATGGTGCCTGATGTAAAATAAAATGTTAAAATGAATGAAAATTCTGCTTGTATATATGTTCCACCAAAATATTAAGCAGCACAACTGTTTTCAACATTGATAATAATAATAATAAGAATGTTTGTTCAGTATTAAATCAGCATATTAGAATGATTTATGAAGGATCATGTGACACTAAAGACTGGAGTAATGATGCTGAAAATTCAGCTAAATAAATAAAGAAAAGAGTTGTTTTAAATTATAATAATATTTACTACTATTAATGGGGGGGGGGGGTTTATGTTTTTCTACTGTAAATTTTCATGTTTTTTTTTTCATTTTTCAGCGTAACAAGACAAGAGACGAAAAACTTTTGAACAGTGTGTGTGTGTGTGTGTGTGTGCGTGCGTGCGTGCGTGCGTGTGTGTGTGTGTTTGTGACATATCAGGACACAAATGTGTATAATGACATGGGTATGACACAGGTATTACAAGGAGAGGGTGACTTATGAGGACATTACCCCATGTCCCCATTTTTCAAAAGGCTTATAAATCATACAGAATGAGTGCAGTTTCCTGTGATGGGTAGGTTTAGGGGTAGGGGTAGTGTAGGGGGATAGAAAATACGGTTTGTACAGTATAAAAACCATTACGCCTATGGAATGTCCCCACAATTCACAAAAACAAACTTGTGTGTGTGTGTGTGTGTTGCCAATTTAGTTATGCAGTTAGTTATTGTATTCGTACATAAGATAATAAAGATTAAGGTACTCGAACGTAATTTAAAAGGCATGTTAGCCATCTGCATATAACCTTTACTTGCTATATGATTAACATATATAAGGAGGAGGGTTGAAAAGACACAAAAGGACATGTGAACACACACTCAACCTATTGACAAATGCTTACATAAATACACATTCAGCCAAATAAACAAATGCAGGTAAAGATGAGAGCAATTCGTCATTATTAATAATGTGCTTCTGAGTAACCACAATTTCATGTAGCTTAACAAGTTTCTGAACATCAGTCATGCACATGTTACATTGATTTGAAGGATGAAAAAGCAAATGAAATCCCCCAATCCTACAGTAAACATTGCATTATTCCTCAGCTGATGTAAAGCAAACACATATTTGTCTGAAGTCTCACTTCGACTATAATGAAAGATATGTGTCAGAGCTGAAAGAGCTGAATAGATGAGATTTAGCATTGTGCAAAGAGGGCTGTGAATTCTGTAAAGCCAGTTAAACCTTTCATCAAATTCTGTTTTTCACCAAAATTATACTGCTGGCTCTGTGCTCAAAGCTATCGCACAAGCGATGAATATGTGCCAAAGACAATTTTTTTATGTAATGCATTTCATCAGACCTGCAGATTACTAAGAAAATAAAAAATAAAAAAATCCCAGCTGAGCCACAACACAATTCTGCAACACAGGAGCAGCTTGACACACGTTTGTTCTGAAAAGTGTATGTGTGTGTGTTTGTTCATGTTTTTATGTCCTGGTGGGGATAGAACCTAAAAAAACTCATGGGGACTCGTGTCACTGTGGGGACATAAATTGAGGTCCCCATGAGGAAACAAGCTTAAAAATCATACAGAATGAGTTTGTTTTTTTGTAATGTAAAAATGCAGAACGTTTTGTGTGATGGGTTTAGGGGTAGGGTTAGTGTAAGGGGAGAAAATACACAGTTTGTACAGTATAAAAACTATTACGCCTATGGAGAGTCCCCACAAAGATAGCGAACCAGACGTACGTGCGTGCGTGTGTGCGTGTATGAGAGAGAGAGAGAGAGAGTGTATGAATTGCTATTGGATATAAATCAGTGTTTAAAGCAATAGTCATTTCTTTCAGCAGTTTTCACTCTATTTAACTTCAAAGTTTCAGATTGTGACTCAAAATCTTTGCCGAACAAACATGAATCCAATCTGTGAAGAAGTGTGAGTGTGTGTGTGTAGCATGGTTATGAAAGAGCATGGTTATTATTACCCAGCTGTGTTTTAGTCAGATCAGGGCGCAGGAATAGCTCTGCAGGAGAGAGAGATGCATGCTGGGAACTTCCTTCCTTTCCCATTGACAAATGTTACATAAATTATTCACCCTAAAATAAACACCTGGATCATCTCTGCCAGCTCCATGAAAAAGTGTAGTTTGTGTCCTATCTATTCAGTTTTTTAAGAGCCAGAGATCACCAAGAGACTGCCGAAGGATGATATTTCTACAGAGGGTAAATTACAGCAGCAGGACTGACAAAAGGCTTTTCACATTCAATAAAAATCAGCCAGTTTCATGCATATATAACACGCATAACTTATCAAGCTGTGTAATGGGTTAGGAGAACAAATTCACATTGGAATGGCTGAACACAACTTTTATTTCTGATAATGAAGTACATGTCATGACAAATATAATTATAAAAAAATATAGCTAAATGAATGGGAAAATAAAAACTTCATGTAGGGACACTTAAAGGGGTCATATCTTATGAGATAAAAAGAGTTGAAGTGCTCAGTTAAGCATACTATAACTTTCAGAGTTCCATTTATTGAAACAAAGCTACAAAACGGCTAACTAACGTAACTTTCTGATGTCAACACATAATTGTTCACACCATGTCAATCTCCTATTGGGTGACAAGAAACTTGGCCCGTCCTGTAAAAGCCAAAGAGTGAAATAATAAACAGTTTACTTTTAGCAAAATCCATTATTATTTCAGTATGACTAGGGTTGGGTACCGAACTCAGTACTTTTAAGGGCACTGGCCGAATTACATCGGTACTACAGAGTACCGATTCAAATTAAATCAATCGGTACCAAATTTCGGTACCTGAGAGCGCATCTGGTGATATAGCTAGTGAATGTGAATATTAAACCACAAAAAGACTATTTAACTACGAATCCTGCATGTCCTGTGTGTCTCTGTGTGAATGAATGGCGCAGACAGGCGGTTTCATTTACCTCACACACACAGAATTGCGAGTGACGCTCGTGTGTTTCCATCTCTGCCATCGAGGACATGAACACATGAACTTCATCTCCAGAGCCGCTCTGAGAGTCTCTTCATCAGCATTTTACCCTTTCATTTGAGAAAAACTACCATCATATCATAAACACACAGAAACTCAAAGGTCTTCACGACCACCCATCAAAATAAAAGTTTGGTTTAACTTGACAAATATATTACTGTTGTATAGTAGAATTTAGATACGTCTCAATGTAATAATAATACTAACACTAATGTAATAATAATAAATTGTCAAAACTTTATTTTTTAAGGAATAAATCACAATTTTTCTCCCATGTTTTAATTTTAACAGTATAAAGCTCAGTTGTGCAGCACTTTGACAAAAAAGTTTGTTTTATGTCCTCATTTGATTAGCAGAAAATACACAACACAGAATTTGTGGGGAATCTTTTCATAGAAATGAAATTAATAAGAAAATTATGAATTAAATTAATTAAGTAGCTAGTAGCCTACTATTTACTGGTAAATATTACAGTAAACAAACATCACAGACAATGGCAGACAGCGACCAAGGCAGCTCTGGCATAATGTCAATAACACTTCTATAAATGACTTACAGTTTCTTTACAGTTATTGAGGTAAACATCCCTAAAGTACCAAAAAAAAGTTACCGTTGGGTACCGGTACCGAATTTCAGTGTGTGAACGGTACCCAACCCTAGACTTCATCCATTTATGAGGTACAGTACAAATAAAAACTATTTAAGACCTGAAAGAAAACCCACAGCCAGTGTATAACAGAATAAGTTTCTCAATCAGATCCGAATGAGTTGTTTCTTAAAGGCAAAGCAGCAAAAGTTTAATTCTAAGAGGGTGCAAAATATTTGTGGAAAAACTGTATTTTTAACTGTATCTCACTAGTTTTATAAGTGCACCTCAGGGCAAAAAATGTAATAATAAAAATGATTTTTTTTGGATGAAATGGATTTGACCCCTTTAAATCTTCAACACGAAAGACAGAAGAACAAAAAACTTTTTGTTTTTTAATAAAATGCCTGATCACAAAAAGCAATGTGAACATCCTGTACAAGTGATTAATGAGCGATTCACAGTTTGTTGTAAAAGCTTTGACAGGCTTTGTTGTTGCAAGAGCAGATGCTTTTTAATTGTGATGCTGTGATGCTTTAGAGCTTTCCTACGAAGTCAGCATGACAACTTGCAAATCAAAGCGTGTTTCAATTGGACGGCTGACTTCACGCACTGGTGGCGTCCTGCTGGTTTGGTAATGTTTTATTCTCCGGCAAATTTAAAAGCTATACGTGTCAGTCTATAACCAAAGAGCCTAATTAGTCTGCTTGATTTATGGAAACAACAATGAAATCACTTTATCTCATCAGCTCGGTCTGATTGGCCAATAATTGTTCCCGTCCCATAAATACGCATATCACAGCTCAATCATCAGACAAAATAAAAAGAGCCTTATCATACACTCGTTCACAGCTAATCATCCTCAGACCAAAGTCTTGTGTTAAATGTGTCGGCAGGGTTGTTTAGTCCATAGCATGCTTTGATAATGTTATCAGAATGCCTAATGCATACAACAGAGGACTGGCTTTGGGAATGCCATCTTAAATGCCTCCATTAGGAAGAAAGCCACAATGATTAGCAAAGGTGAAGTGTTTTCTTATCTTTGTCATTCGTCATGCTGCCACTTAACTTGATGGCCTTTTGACTAGATCCACTATGAAAAAGCCAAAATTAGCATTTTTTTTGTAATGCGTGAGATATTCAGATTCATTCCGAGACTTCCGATTCAATCACAGCTATAGGTAAATAACTAGTAGACAGTAAAACTTTGCACCAGAAAACAGTGTTTATGATCACATAAATAAATTTAAATTGTATGGTAACAAATGCCAGTTATCAAGCAGTACAGACTGTTTATGTAAAGCTAAAATAACTGGAAGCAGCTGACACAGGAAGTCTTTAACGTATGTTCATTTTCAGTGGGCGGGGCCAAAGTTGTGATGATGAAGTAGGCGTTGATCTTCTTCTGCAGAGGCGGTCTTTCACCATCTATTACAGGCTCATTCCACAACGAGTCGTTCTCTGTGTTTGGTTACATTAAAAGCTGTTTTTGGACTAACAAGGAAGTTTTCAGTTCTGAAACTTACAGGATATTCTTATTGTATGATGACCTCTTATATGTCAAAATTTGATTTCTCAGTTCATGACCTCTTTAAGACATGACACTCTAGCAGAGCACTATTTCACTGTATTTGCAGTTTATTTACTTGCTCAAAAATAACAAACAGATGACTCAAGAGACATGCGACACAAACACACGCTTGCAAATCTATGGGACACAGTACCGATACTTTGATATCCCAGATGTATTTCTACACAAATATTATGTTTGTTTCACTAATTAGACTTGTGAAGGGAATACAGAATATGCAAGCAAGAAATCAAAGATGCATAGTCATTTTTTTTGAAGCCACAAATATGTAAGTGTTCATGCTTGTGTTTCTGTCTGAAACAATTTCTTTTGATGCCTATACAGAATGACACTCTTTATTCCTTAAAAATCTTAAGTGCTTTGCCTGTCGGTCAAAATACCCATAATGCTCTCAGCCAATCAATAGAATTAATTAGATACAAACTGGCACTTGCACTACTATGATCGATATCTCAACAGCAAGGAGCATGAGAAACAGATTCATTTTTTATAAAACTCAATCTAGAAACAAGATTCATAATAATTGATTCTTCATACTCGGGATGCCTCCATATTGTTGTTCCACTGTGTGTTGTCAGTAATGGATTTCATTGCTAATCAGAAGCTTACAGACACCCACTACAATTCCACACCGTCAACATACTAGCAATAACATAAAATCAGCTGTTATTTACAAAGTCAAAACCATTAATATTGGATTATATCAAATTGCACATTCATATTCTCCATTACCTTCCTTTTTGTACCCAGTCTGTCCTCTGGCCAAGGTAATTCATTGTGGTCTGCTGTGGGATGTCATCACATTGTGTGGAGTGTGTTTTTTCCCCAACTGTATTTGCAAGGTTATGTTTTTGCATTTCATTTTAAATCATTAAAAGTAAAATAATCAGGTGTGCCCATTTGTAGTCTTCTAGATTTGACCTTTTTTTCTTTTGCTATCTGGCTGATATAAGACTTTAAAATAGATAATCAGTCAAATAAAAAGTTTTTGAATAATTAATGTTCCCACAGTCCTTTGCACTATTGTTCTCTACAACCCAGAAGCTTCTTTTGATAATGTCAAAATCATAATCAGCCTGAATGTTCTTTCCGAGTGTGATATAATGATTTTCTTGGCTCCGTTCACAGAAAGCCTCCCATAATATGCTTAATATATTATAGGTTATGGCTTGCTATGACAAAGGCTCTCTGCTGTTTGTCAGAACTGCCCTGTGTCAACACAAATAAAGCGTATCGGCTGTAAATAAAAAAAATGTGCCAACTAAGGAAATACTTATGAAGATAAATGTCTACCTGAGGACAAAGAAAAGAAAAAACAGGCAAAATAAAATGATAAATCTCACGACGCACACTCTCAACCCATTTCCGCCAAATTCTTTAGGGAGATCCCATTGTCTTTCAGAGTAATAAACATGACTAATTGCCCAAACCCGGCTACGTCCCTGGATAGGTGACCTTTCGAGTCTGAAGTATCGTGTGCAAAAGGAGTTTCTTGTTTCTCTGAATTAAGAGCACAAATTCCATCCAGTTATTCTCAACAAAAACATTACTCATACCAGGCCCCTCCACTGACCCCTACGCTGAGGGTTTATTTGCGATTCAGTACCCGAATTAGCTGGAATCAGTTAAGATATAAGCGAAGAGTTTTCTCCCTTGATAATAGAGGCACAGCTGTAAGATGATGTTCTCCCTTCAAAGTCTTTGTTACTATTCACCCTTGTAATTATGGACAGATCCACAAATACAAATCTCCCTTTAGAGTAAAAGGAAAGAGGAATGTATTTCCTCATTTCAGTGCCTATTGTTCCCGTGAGGCTTAAGAAAGCAAGCTGGATATCTCTGACATCCCACTGAGGAAAAGTGGCCTTAAAGCTGAGCTCCAAAGTTTGTCCCAGTCTTGCATACCTGCCATAAGCCAGCCAAAATAGGGTGCGCACCCCCTCCCAACCCCTGGACCTGCCAGAGTTTTGTTGTTTTGCATAGGGAGAGCGGGAGATCAGTGCTAAATCCGGTGTAATCTCTCTCTAAGCTACAGAGCAGGCTCAAAAATGTACTCATGAGCCTGAGAAGCAGGGCCTTGCCTGAATCTTTGATCCCGGAGAAACAGATTACATCTGAGGAATGAATCTCCTTTTTAACTGTCTCCCAATTTCATTCTAGTCACATATGCATTGAGACATCTGAAGGACCCCCGGTAACAAAGTGACATAACCTGAAGACATATCAGGAAAACTAGACTTCACTGTGACTATGTGCATGATTTTGCCTGTAGCCTGTGGCCCACAAGGAACCTGAAATCATCTACATTGTGCTCTCCAATAGGAAAATGGCTTAAGCCGAAAGTGTACGCCTGTTTTTTTGCGGACTTGCACTGGTGATTTGAACGCTTGAAAACAGAGGTCCACTAGGTAGTGCATGCCAAAATACATCCCTCCATGCTCAGTGTCGATAGACTATACTGACTTGTGCTCTAAAGTGTCCGCTAGATGGACACAAAAAATTAAGAATCTCCCGGTTTAATTAGTATTAAAAAAATTGTTTACTCTCGTTATTCCAAACGTATGACTTACTTTCTTTCATGTAAAGCAAAAGGTGAATTCCTTGAATATCATTACCACTTTTTTAATTACTTGAAAAGGTGAAAAAGAAGACCGGTATATATACAAATATATTCAGACCAAAAAGGGTCTATTGAAAATATATTTTGCATAGTGGAAATGACAACTTCTGAATCACAAACACATCATTCTTGTGCATCAGATCTTTTTATTGAATCAAATGAATCAGTTCACAAAATGATCTCGAGTTTAACTCACTCACTTAACAAACTGACTTCAATGATAGTTTTAAGGTGTTTTTGAGATTTCAAGCTTTGCGAAGCTCCAGTCCTTATTCACTATTATGGAAAGAGCAAACAACACATTATAAGGGCCCAAGCCCTAAAGTTTTTTACAGAAACTTTAACAGAATTTTCTGGATCAACTAACTGGTAAACATTCTCTAACTTATCCTTTGATCTCACTCTGCCTCTCTCTATTTTATCATTTTGATGGTTTAGAGTTTAACCCATTCATTGCTGTGTGCTTTTGCTTGCATTAATGGATAAGAAATCTCTTAGGCCTTCTCCTTTTCTTTCAATTTGAATAACAAAATAAAGGCATAGATCCAGTTCATTTGTAGTGCACTGACAACATAGTTGTATATAATTAGTTTAATAATTAGGTTAATAAAAATATAAAAATATACATTTTGATCTGTAAATGATTACTTCTCACTCATTTGAAATTGACCTATAACATCCTATGACATGAAATTCATCTACATTTAAATTATCTCATGGATTTGGCTATTGTGTTTTGTGGTCATGGTGGCACCAGCTGTCTGCAGTAACTGTGCCATATACAGCTTTGACATAATCCTTTTATATTTACCTGTTTTAAATGCATATTGCCCACATTGCACAGTTTCCCTAAAGCCACCGGGGTGGTGGTGGCTCCAGGGCTAGGGCCTGTCATCGCTGCTTGCAGCTATATTTCAGAATGTCGTTTTTTGTGTGTGTGTTCTACTGAAGGAACAAAGTCATAGTATTAGGACAACATGAGGGTGAGTAAAGTATTACAAAAATGGGTTAATAAACGTACATGTGTGTACACAATGTGAGTGAAAACTCCAGCTGACTTTAGGAAGATACAGAGCAAGAAAGAGTTCAGCAGAATTATCTGGGTTGTTCATTTATCCTGAGATAACCTTTCAGAAAAACTAAGGATATGGCAGAAAAAGTTCAATAGAACCAAGATCAAAATGAATCCAAATAATCTACAGAGACATTTATTATCTGATATATGAAGGCAAATGCTATGGGAAATTGGACTTGCTCTAGTAGCAATTCCAATGTGACTCAAATGCTGTGTCAGCTGCATGACTGATATACTATAATATTCAAGTACATTTAGATGTATCCAGATGATAAAGTTTCATGAACTTCTTGTTTTTACCTGAGGGCGCACAGTCAAAGTCTGACAGGAGCAGAACACTAGAGCCTGACAGCTTTGAAATCTTTGAAGTCTCTTGTGGATGAGTGGACTCATCACACAGCAGACAATCAACAGCTGTTCAAAGGCCAGTGAATTGTGAACTAGACATCACAAACTTCACATCACAACATTTATAACTATCCATAACAACTGACAACACACTCTGCATCTTTATAAAAGTTTACAACCAAACACACACACACACAAGAAAACACTCCTCGGGACTCTTGTCTCAACTTTAAACTCTGCAGCTACCCAACACTGCGTTACAATTACTGTCACTCACTCCAACAACGCTTTGGTGGTAACAATTACCCTGTTGTGTCCAATTAGTCCTGTAATCAGGCCCTGGTAATTGCCGCTGCAATTGCATTTCGTACTACAAAAGCACATCCGTCACAACGCCCTGATTGTCTTCAGGCTCATTGGGCTTCATCTTTAATCTCTGTGAAGAAATTCCGCTTCCCCCTCCTTTTGCAATAACACTTCCCCATCCCAAACTAAGACTACCATTTGTCTTTTGAATACAATGCATATGTTGCACCAAGGGCAGGTGCATGGTTACTAAAATTAAATACCAGGGTATGAATAATACCTGAGTGAGTGATAAAAAGCACCCATTTTTGCATGTAGCACATCTGGTTAGCTGACAAGCTAATGCAATGCTAACACTAAATGTAGACAACAAACGAAATATGTTATGAAATATTATTTATCTCTGGATTTATGGCATCTTGGGAAGTAATAATATTTCTAATAACCATACTTGCTTTAGTTTTATACTTAGGGGTAAGCATTGCGTTTATGAGGATGCTCTTACCCAACAACATGTAAGGTCATATGCCTTGTCAGAGAAAAGTCTTAAACATAAATAGGGCCCTATGATTTCCGCAATGCGGAAAAACATGAGCGGAATCCAGTCATAAAAATGTAATTTACAATATAACGCGGAATTTCAAAAAAATTAATTGATGAATAAATAATTACATTTTTGACACACACACTGAAGCACGTGTGGCGCTCGCAGTGTTTTCAGCCTCTGACATTTTACCCTTTCATTTGAGAAAAACTATCATCATATCATAAACACAGAGAAACTCAAAGGTCTTCATGGCAACCCGTCAAAATAAAAGTTCGGCTTAACTTGAAATTGTGAATTATTGTTGAAATATATTGCTGTTGCACAGTAGAATTTTGCTACGTCTCAATGTAATAATAATACTAACACTAATAATAATAATAATATTTTTTTAAATAAAAGTTTAATTTCATATTTGATTGCCAGAAAAATTAAAATACACAACACAGAATTTCTGAAGAAAAAATAAATTAAACTGTGTTTTAATGAATTCAATTTATTAGACATGCTTTATGATTAGGCTACTAAAATAAAAATGTAACTATTAAAATGGATTCCAAAAAATAAGGGAAAAAATGGAATCCAGGAAAATTAAACTGAAAAAACGGAATATGGGGAAAAATAAAACGGATTTCATAGAGCCCTACATAAATGTTAGATTTTCTTGAGCATGTCTCCTTTCATTGCAAAAGAAGGAGAAAATCTGGATAAATAATGACTTCAGAAAGAAAAACATTATTCTGATTATCCAAGCACAGGGTTAAAGGAATATTTTTAATAGCAGTAATGATCTAAATGTACATTATAATGGTGAGTAATGGTAAGCTTATGTGACTAAAGTTGAACTATTTTCAAACTTTATGAATTAAAATGCACACAACGTGATTTCAAGATAATATCAAATGGCCACATTATATCTTCCTTTTATTGTGCATGTCTCAGAAATCTAAACTTGACAAACTATATCATACACTACATGTTTAAACAATTTTGAAATGTCTATTAAAGAACAAGCAAGACTCTCATTAGGAAGTTCATTATTTGGTATAAAAGAAAACTATAAATGGAAAACAGTTACATCTAAAAATGGGTTTTTCATTTTGTTTCGACTCTTTAGGTTTAAGCCACGGCCACATACGGTTCTGTTCGAATAGTTATAGAAACAGATAATCACCAAGTTATCAGTGTTTTGATGTACACTCAATTGATTTTCTAGAGGGAACTTCATAAAATTATGAAACTGTGAGACATCTGTCCGCTCTGCTGTCCTCGGCCCTGGGGATGTGCAACCAAGGGGCTATGACTGGTAACTGGCCAAAGTGTGCAAACATTATAGTGTGTGTGTGTGTATGTGTGTGTGTGTGTACACTACAGTGAAGCCCAATGGACTGGCAACCAGGAAGTTGTATTTTGCCTAGTGCCAAACTCAAGCATGCCAGAAAGAAAATGGCAGTGATGGTACATCTCACTGCGTCTTCAAATGACTGTGTAATATCCATGAACACCTTCCCATGGGTTTGAATACAGCCAATAGGACACCTGCCTGAAATGCTTACTGAACCGGTGGGAATCCAAGCATGCACTTGAGTTCTCTATTGAGCTAAATCACATAGCTAGAACAGAATGACATTCTGTTCCTTTAACGGTTCTCTCCACTGATGCAGACAAAACACAAATTACACAATACTAAATGTAGAACAAATGAGTCGGATTTAGTGAATCAAAAACATAGCAGCTATTTGGTCCAACTCCCGAATGAATAAGTCAGTTATTTTCTAATTAATCAAAAAGTGTAACTTTGCAATAATTGTTTTAAAATCATTTACTATTTACATTATTACATTGGGCAATGGAATTGCATTTTCCAAGAATTTCTTACTATAAGAATCATTAATTCACAGAGACCCAAAAACAAAAAATTCTGTCATCATATTTACTATATACTCATATAACTGACTTTTTCTTCAGCAGAACAGACTTCCACTGTATGGGCAAAAACTCATTTTTTACATTACATTATTACATTTTTACAGCTACAAACCGTTAAATATTTATGAATCTTTCATATCTGTATCATTTCCCTTTAACCATTTTATAGATAAATGTAAGATCCATTAACCCTACTCCCAAACCTAAACATACCCATTTTATACAGAATATAAAAAGAATAAAACGTAATGGACAGAGATATGTAAGAAAATTGACAGTTTTAGTAACAATATAGGATTAACAAGATATTTTGAGCCGCTATTTCTACTCCTACCCATAAGCATTTCTTAAAACTACATACAGTTATGAAGAAAATCATAACAGACAGACAAGTGTAATCACAATCATTTATTTATTGCGAAAATGTCAAAAGCGGTACCAAAAGTCGTTCAAATGACGATGTTGCAGTCGCAGTCCTTTCTGGCAGTATGTAATAGTTTTGTATGAGGTGCAGAGCAGAATTTTAACTATTAATCCATGAAAATGTTAATCCGGCTTTACTCCGTGAAGGTGCGCATGTTTCCCAATTTCAAACGTGCATCGACTGAAACACGGCATGTCGCAGGCGAGAGCCAATGAGCGTTTGATATCACTGCCGTAAAACATGTCGTAACGCTTCTAGACAAAACGGTTAAACAATTAAAGAAATGTTATTCATTTTTAGGGATTTAAAGTGTCTTGTTTAACAATATGCAATCCTTCGAAACCAGTTTGCAGCAGAAGTCACAAACAGAGCAAAATGTTATTATTTCTTATTAAGTGGACGAGTAAACTGTGTTTAATAAATGTGACTGAAAACATGTCATTGATATGACAATTGAATACAATAGAGTCAAAACATTAATGCCACGACTTTAACATTCATAAATAGGAATACGTACAAATTTGTACGTCGGTAAAGTTGTAAATAATTTACATTTTAGTGCTTTCAATATGTCAATATTATACGTTTCAGTGTGTATACAAATCTAAATAAATGTACGTGTGGTAGAACTACACTTTACGTAAAAATACACACTCTCATGAGATCACGTTGATAAATGACAGAAATGAACTTCCCTTTTTATGGAACAGTTAAAACCAAATTTGTTAAATTCTATAATAAATCCCCCCCTCTGGTTTGCATCTGTCACTTCTTATGTCTTTCCCTTTCTCATTTATTTTCTCTTTGCACCTCTTCCTTTCTCTTTATTCACATTCCTACACATCCCAGCCTCTCAAAAGAAGAATCTCTGTTGACATTCATCACCCATGTACAAATTTGCAGGGGAATATCTAAGCAATTTGCACACATAAGACATCCCTCCCGCACCCTTACACCCATTTTTCCGTCTTTTACCAGCTTCTCCTAGCAGGAAGTTTTAGTTCTCTTTCTCTCTCTTTCCAGGATGTCATGCAGAGGCCAGATATTTAAAGAGATGAGAGCTGCTTTCTGAAGTAGTGCTTGAGAGAGACGGCAACCTAATTCCACCCGCTAGATGAATGGGAGCTTTTAGTCTGTGTCCCTGTCAATCCTCGAGCTTTGAAGTGTGCCAACTTCACAAGAAAACGCAACAAAAAGATGGGGGTTGGCGGGTGAGGGAGGAAAGAATGAGGGTGTAAGGTGAAAGAGAGAAAGTTGATGTCTCTATTGAACATGGGAACACGATGTGGCTACATGCCACCCTCTCTCGAGCATCGAAAGAGAACAAACTGTGTGTCGGATTCGAAGCTAAAAGATAATAAGGGAGATGGATGAAATATTCCCGTTCCACTGTCACAGGGAAATTAGAGAGCAGATGAAGCTGTAATTCTGATTAGTGCTTTTTCACGTTTCGACAGCTGTTTTTGCAGGCCATATGAGAGTTAGCCCACAGCACACAGACTCGCTTTCTGATCTGAGCAGGAACTTTAAGATTTCTAGTTAAATCGCTAAACCATGACATGTTTCAACCTCAGGATTATGAGCAGGCACCCCAGGCCTCACAATGTACACATTTATAAATAACATCCGCATTCATGTGTACGAAATAGAGCGGGTCACTATGGCAACTCTCTCTCACTCTGAATGACATGGCAGTTCTACATCCTCAATGCATAATGGTTTCACTTTCTATACGAGCACTGCACATGTTAGAAAAAATGTCCTGACTGACTAATTTGACATTTGTTCAAAGCTGTGGCAGTTGAAGTAGTGGTACAGGAGATTAGTCTAAATCTACCCCGGTAACAGCACAAGGGTTTCTGTAAGGCAGGTATGTCTATGCATTTGCATGCTCAGTGTTCCAAATAATTGCCCCACTGGGACTGTTTTATGGCTGATTGTGAAGAATGTTCCCATTTCACAACAAAAGGAGCACAAGAGGGCCATTATCTGCATCAGGTTCCTTCACTGATTTGAAATGACGTTTAGTCTTTAGAGGTGCTTTTTGAATTATAATTTTATGAGAAATATTTTTATTTAATTTTTATGTAGAAAGCAAGATGGTCTATAATACCCGGAGATGTTATTAATTATTATTCCCATTCATTTCAACAGCAGTGTGATGCCATATTATAATGATTTCTGAGAGATCATGTGACATGTGACTGAAAATGCTGAAAATTCAAATTTGCCATCACAGAAATAAATTACATTTTAAAATGTTGTTTTAAAATAGAAAACAATCTTACCAAATATTTAAAATGTAGACAAAATTTATAATAAATTACGTTTTGAAATATATTAAAATAGAAAAATGTCAATACACTGTAAATTCTAACAAGTTCAGTTTACTTAAAAAAAAGTTTGGAAACCGATTGCCTTATTTTTGCAAAGCAAACTTAAAGGGAAAACTGAAGTTAATTTAATAATCAGCAAAAAGTAAAACAAAATCTAACACCTCCCAAGTAAATTAAGTAATACATATCAAGTTAGTTTAATGGCAATTCTAGTTAAAATACTCTAGAATATTTACTAATCTTATTTAAAGGGATAGTTCACCCAAAAATGAAAATTAGCCCATGATTTACTCACCCTCAAGTCATCCTAGGTGTATATGACATTCTTCTTTCAGACGAGTTATATTAAAAAAGTCCTGGCTAATCCAAGCTTTATAATAGCAGTAATAGTTGCTCTGTTTAAAATTGAATACGGAAAGCGATCGGCCGAAACTTTACTTTATAAAGTTTTAAATATGGATATTTTCCTTACACAAGCGCATCGATTTGCTTCAGAAGGCCTTTATTAACCCCCCGGAGCCGTGTGGAGCACGTTATTTGACAGACAGATGCACTTTTATGGACTTCAAACACAGCGCAACTATTACTGCTATTATAAAGCTTGGATTAGCCAGGACTTTTTTAATATAACTCCGATTTTATTCGTCTGAAAGAAGAATGTCATACACACCTAGGATGACTTGAGGGTGAGTAAATCATGGGCTAATTTTCATTTTTGGGTGAACTATCCCTTTAAGATTTAATAGTAAGATTACTTAAGTAATTCCATTTACCTAACAGTGTTATATAATGTTCTGCAAACATCTTAAATACTATTATTCTCAACATAGTTTTAATCTGTCATTTTCAGCTGTGGCAATTTAAAAAACGATGTGCAATCGGTTTCCACATTTTCTTCAAGTAAAGTGAACGTATTTTTAGTACTTCAACTAGCATTGAATGTACTTAACACTCAATTAAGTAAGCTTAATTGCATTAAGTTGTTCTTAAACCATTTAAGTTTTGTTAACTTAATTCTATCTGTGATCTGAGGAAGTGTACTCCCAGAATGCATTGCAGCATGAATAAATTAATTGCTATTTTTAGCTTTATTTTACTATTTTATTTGCGGTCTTTTGTCAGTATAACCCCAATAACGACAGCAAATAAAATTGTAATGGTCTTATTAAATAAAAAAAATAAAATAAAAAACTTGTTACCATTGTTGTGTTTTGCATGCTAAATGTTGAAGTCTGTGTGTGACTCAAGCATGGTCAGTTGCAAGATATTGTCACAAATATAGATGGATTATATCAACCCAATTAAAAGTTTGTCATAAGTGTTAGCAATAAAATGTTAAAAGATCATTATTTGACATGAAAAATAGTTATGTCATTAATTAAACAGTAAAAATTTGTCAACCAGTAGCAGGGCTGGATTGGTAATAGGGCACACCGGGAATTTTCCCGGTGGGCCGACACTTTGGGCTGATACAAGTTTTTTTGGCCGCGGACTGGCCCATCATGCAGGGACAGTGGCCTATTGGTGTGTCGTCTGAATTGACAGGCTAAAGCGAGATAGATGTGCATGGGAATACTCTATAGTGATAAACAGCACGTCGCTTGATCCATTTAGATTTGTCTCCGAATTTTGTTTCATACAGTTGTGTGATATGGAAACATTGTCATGTGTTTCATACATGTCCATGTTCTTCGGTCTAGTTCATTCTTGGGTTTGTGACAGAGCCCTGACACTCCTGTGTATTGTCTTGTGTCTTCTGTCCTTGAGAGTTGCTTTGTGTTCGGAGTGTGGTGTTAAGATCCCGGCACTTAGGTGTAGTCTGGTTTCGGTTTTGTGTCGGGGTTTGGACATTCATACTCCGAGTGTTTGTTGTGAGTGCACGGGATGAGCATTCGCTCGTTCTCGTGCGCTCTGTCTTGTGTGAGTGTGCAGCTCTTCTGTCCGTTCTTTCATGTTGTTATGATTTGTGTGAACACACGGCTCATGGGTTTCATTGGCTGCGTGTTCATGTCTTGCCATGTGTGAGCACATGGCTTGTGAGTTTGTTTTCACTGGCCATGTGCTTGTGTTTTTGTCATGTTTGGTGTGAGCACATGGCTTGTCATGTGTTTCTTTGTGCCATGTGCTCTCAAGTCTTTTGTCTAAGCCCGCCCACCTTGTTTCCTGATTATTGGTTCATATGCCCCACCTGTCCTTCCTCGTTACCCTCTTTTGTTTGCTCCCTATTTATTCTCCTTGTGTTTGCAGTCCTGTGCTGGATCGTTGTCATTTGTTACTGTCGGATGTCCCTTGTGTTGTCCAGTCCAGTCCAGTCCAGTCCAGTCCAGTCCAGTCCAGTCCAGTCCAGTCCAGTCCAGTCCAGTCCAGTCCAGTCCAGTCCAGTCCAGTCCAGTCCAGTCCAGTCCAGTCCCCTCAATATTTTGAGAGTCACAGAGCTAAAGCATTTAGATGCTTCATGAAGTCAGTCTGTGAATGGCTTACTTAAAGTTGTCTCTGCACATTAAACTAGGATAGAATGTATTTTCACGTCGAAAAAATTACACACTTCATTCAGTGCCAGACTATGTTTATGTCAAGATCTGGAGGTGAAAATCATCTTTAATCAGAATGCCTCAGTCAGATGGGTACGTGTCAGCTGGTGACTGACAGAGCTGGCAGTGTCTTCCCATCAGCCCGCAGAGGGATGCTGAGTGACAGTGAGCCTGGCCTGCAGGCAGACCCGAAGGCCATCTGATGATCAACCCACTGTGTGTGTTTAGCTACTGGGTGAAGCACTGTTCACCTTGCGGTCATAGTTTAAATCACTGCAGACAGGCAGCCCATTAGTGGTATTTATGTCTTAATATTTGTGTGCTGATTCCGCATGCCACATTCGGTCTTAACAGTATGCATACAGTATATACACTACTCTCCAAAAGTTTGAGGTCAATAATTAATACTTTTTTTCGGCAAGGATGCATTAAACCGATCAAACATGACAGTAAATACATTATAATGTTACATTTCAAATAAATGCTGTGCTTTTGAAAGTTTTATTCATCAAACAATCCTGAAATATTTTTTATTTCAATACTGATAAGAACAAGAAATGTTTCTTGAGCAGCAAATCTCCATATCAGAATGATTTCTGAAGGATCATGTGACACTGAAGACTGGAGTAATGATGCTGAAAATTCAGCTTTGCTATCACAGGAATAAATTACATTTAAAATATAATGAAAGAGAACAATCTTATAAATTATGAGGTACTATATAATAAATTAAGAGATAATACATTTTATATATATATATATATATATATATATATATATATATATATATATATATATATATATATATATATTAAAATGTATTATCTCTTAATTTTATTAAGAGATATATATATAAATTAATATATATACTTTCCAAATTGAAATTATGACTTTAAAACATAATTATGAGATAAAAAGTCACAATTATGACTTGCTGCTCATTGATCTGTCGCAAAGGGCTTCCATATAAAATACACACACACACACATATACTATCTATATATATATATATATATATATATATATATATATTATGCATATATATTCTATGCATAAGAACAGAAGTTAAGTGCATAAACTTTTTTAAAGACTTCGCTTTTTTTACATTCTGTTTTATAACTAAAACGTATTTCAATTTAAAGTGTTAAAGAAAACATTTCAGCAGAATCTAAATCAGTCGAGTATAATCAGCAATGACAGAGCGTTTAGATGAAAAACTGGCTGACAATGAAAACAACAATAAATTGATATTATTGGCAGCTAAAAGTTGCCTAGCATGCAAGTCTGTGTTCTGTTCAAACCATTTTATCCCCTAATGAACTAAAAGGTTAGAAAAGAAAGATACTTTTCCCATACAGGAATTATGATTTTATGACCCAAGTGTCATCTGATGTGAGTGTGACCACCACAGACCCACCTAAGTATCTATTTAAAGACAGAAAGATGGGTCAAAACATTCGGCCATCCACAATATGATGCCCCTAGATAGTCTGAATATGGTCCAAGAGCCTCAACATAGGCAGGAAAAGAAGGATTAAGATAAAGCTGTTGGTAAAGTGGACTAATGCCAGCTCTCAGTATAAGGAAAAAGGAGTGTGAAAACTGGCCGGGAACGAATATAGGAAGATTTTACTCTATTAGTTACAGGATTAAATAAGGTTACATGAGAGGAAGCCGGTCTATTTTTAATGTCCATACATTAGGCAATAAAAATGCATCTTGGAATGACAGGGGAGATATTTAAATGCTTAGTTAAAAACCAAATAAAGACAAAACAGCAATACTCAAACAAAAATGTCATTTGTAAAATCAGTTTACTTTGTTGTCTAATGAAATCATCTGTCTGGGTTGCATCCAAAGATGTCATTACAACCAAAAATAAATAAATAGCACTTTTGTCAAGCAAAGAGTGCATCTGAAACGACATAAACAGAGCTAAAATTATATTCCATTTGTGCAGGCCATTCAAGTTTATTTCTGGATGGTTTGTATTGTTGATCACACATGGTATGCTGCAAATAAGTGGCCACATGACACTAATGCAAATGGGGATTACAGATACAGGATCATAGATCAATGGATGGATTTGCATTGATGCAGTCAAACAGTTAAGCGATTTCTCCAGTGGTTGGTTTGGAATGCATTGCAGTGATTTTGTATGCCTTTGTCTTTAAATGTCTCAAAATGAATTATTGTGTGTCATCTTCAGTTGAGCGGCCTGTTGGGAATCCTTGACATCAGAGAGGAGTCCTAGAACCTCCACGGAGTTTGGCAAGGGGAAAATGATATACTTGAAATGTTCTGTAATAAAGTTAAGCCTGAGAAAGTGCTGTCTTGGGAGCACTAAAGTATACCTTCTGAACTTCTAAGCTGTCATTCCACTCTGAATAAGAATTAAGATCCGTTTTCCCAACTGAGTGTCCAGACAGTTAAACACTGACAGAGAACGTGAAAGGAAGAGAGGGAAAATCAACAATGCTCCACTTGTTCCATACAAATAACTTCAGAACTGAGGCCGTACAGCTCCAATGGACAATGCTTTTGTTTAATGCATGGACGCCCCTCATGGTGCAAATGAAGTTTATGCTTGCTGGATGTTTCTTTGATAGTGTGTGTGAACTTGTCTTTTCTGATTTACAATTGAATCATAGTGTGGCCAACTGCACTTTGGAAACAAAATTCTTGTGATACCCACAACATTTAACCCTATCATTCAACATGGATATATGTATTTATTTATCATAGATGGATTTTTTTTTTCTTTCGGTTACATCCTGGAAGTCATTCGGAAATCTTTTCCTTAGTGAAATGCACTGGAAGTTGCACATTGTTGCTCTCGAGAACTGTCCTCATAAAAGCATTAATTATTTTTCACCCATTGAAAATTTTATTCATAATATTTTGTAGAACAAATCACTTAAGTCATGTTATGATGATGTTAGGATTTTTTTATGAGCATTCTTTCACCCTTACATTTGACCTGTTGTCGACAGACTCAAGTGCATCTGTACACTGTATCCAGTGCAGACCCCATTAAAGGGGTCATGAACTGAGAAATCAATTTTTCCTTGAGCTTTTGACATATAAGAAGTCATCATACTATAATAATATCCTGTAAGTTTCAGAATTGAAAACTTCCTTGTTAGTCCAAAAACAGCTTTTATTGTAACCAAGCCCAGAGAACGACTCGTTGTGGAATGAGCCTGTAATAGATGGTGAAAGACCGCCTCTGCAGAAGAAGATCAACGCCTACTTCATCATCACAACTTTGGCCCCGCCCACAGGCGTGTTAGTGAGATGACGAGGTGAGAAGAGCGATACAGGATGGACTACAAATAACATTCCCTTCCAAAGGATCCTAATGCTAGGAATGTGCTTATTTATTTTCAACAATGTGAATGTCTCAGTTGAGCATTATTTATTTGTATTCGGTACATTTTACTGTGGATTCTTTTACGATATGAACTTGACAGTAATGTCACAACATGTCAGTAACCGTGTTAATTCTAATGCCTGATCTGAGATCAGTGATTTCTGATATGTAATGATTCATGTACAGTCAGATATTCTTTATCTGTGTGTCAGTAAATCAAACCAGTGACTAAACGCTCAACTTCACATTGTTTCTCTTAGTAGGATGAAAATAATCTGTTATTTAAACTGTGATTAAATTATATATAGAAAGCGATCAAAGAACGCTCCCTTTGCAATCGCTGGAGCTGTCAATCAAACAGCGCGAGTTTATCAGTGACTGAGTTCTGGACTCGCGGCAAAACTCCCGTAATAATCAACAAATCTCTTATTTACATTGTGTTTGCACTGTTAGTTATGATGAAAGCATTCATTAGTGTGCAGAAATTGAGTTGCGATGACGAGATCACAGCATTCATGAGCTCAACATGTCTGTGATCGGCTACAATGCTCATCACTGCAACCTTTCATGCCACGATCTGAATATAATGCCATAGATCTAAATATAATGCTATAATCAACACTTTCACAATTAGTTAACCTTGTTAGCTGTAATAGTAAAAACGTGCTAAAAGTTGTCGAGAGAGTTAGACATGTAATACCAATGTCAGCCAATCACAGCAGTGGGCGTTTACACTGGAGTCTCACAGCAGACACATGCCTTTTATTTCTAAATTATGACCATTTTTGATGTAAAAATCATACTAACTTTGTAAGTGCACCCCAGGAAACATTATAAAACACTGCAGTTCATAACTAAAGCCAGTGGGTGGGGCCTAAAGCGTTCACGCCATGTTGTAATTAACGTAATTACAAGATTTCAGCTTCTAAAAAGCGTTCATGTCCTCATAGAGCTCGCAATTACAGCTTGTAAGATAGAAATTTTCTGAGAGCCCATACTTGTACCATGGGACCACTGCAGATTCATTTAGGTGTTGATAGTGTTGCTATAGAAATGCTTAATTCCCAATCCGTGGACAGGAACAGCTCTGAATAGAATGTCATGTGTTGTCATCCCGAGACTACAGTAATTACAACATGGCAGGAACACAGCATAACTATTTGCCGATGTCTTGCTCTGGAGGCAAATATATTTGCCTGTGTGATGTCCCAGGTCACCCAATATCAAAACGAGCTCTTTTTCGAGTTTGATTCAATAAATGCTTGTTTATAATGAGGAGGATGTTTTAATCTATGAAACCTGCAGGATGTTTTAATGGTACAAAGATTATATGTCAAAAGATCATGGCAAATTTGATTTCCTTCAAAGGGGGAATTCACAGCTGGCAAGATGGGCTTTTAATAAAACTTGACTATCTATGCAGTAGAAACGCGAACATTTAAAGAAAAAATGTATGTGGCATTCCCTTTTTCCAAAAACTACAAAACCCTGTCAGTAAGCAAGAAAACAAAAAAATTTGCTTTACCAAAAGCCAGCAGACTGTTGCTGAAAAATAAACAGGGATATCTGGGTGCAGGTAACTGAGAAAGAGTACACATTGTTCATTTACATATACTAGTACTAACATTGTAACAAACAATACAAAGCTGGTTGAAAATCTGTGAACTTGTCCTTTAAACCCTGAAGGTAAAGGCATCATGTTTATAATAGCAATGGCAATACAGCCAGTGCCTCTTTACATTGTACTCAAGCTGAACAAACATGTTAGGCTGTGCTTCCCTGATTCTGAAGGACAGACCTTGCAACTCCTGACAGGGAGAGAATCATTAATCAGGCTGTACCTTCACCAATGCCTTTTGATACCTGGCAGTATGGAATTAGACTGAACGCCTTTAAATTCCAGTCAGTTGGACAGACAGCTTAGCAACTTGATTTTCTCTCCCACTGACTCTCTCTATGTCTCCTCAATTCAGGTGTAGTCTTCGGGGACAATGAAGGGGTTCAATACAGCTAATGAAATAATTTTGCTTCCGTCAATTGTACACTCTCTCTGCTCAACTAATTATTCTCCTGGCGGATCAGTGTGAGGAGTCTCTCAGGCCGATCGTCAGCTGTGAACCCAATCTCACTTCAGCCTCTGTGCTTCAAATGTCTCTGTGTTAAGCGTGCATGTGCTTATGCAAAGTGTTTTGTTGCTTAGTGCCAGAATATCAGTCCAGACGAGCAAAAGGGTGAAAGTCTCACTGTGTGATAATATTTAAGAGTTCATTCTACATGACCAAATGCATCTTTAAATTTTTTTTTTTTAATCTTGCCAAGGACACCAGATGAGTTTACACTCACAGCTCTTACTAGCCTACGATACACTAACCCCCCAAACCTCACTCCCATCCGGGTCACAGCACTAAATATAACTGGTCCTACTCTACCCTCTCCAAGCGGGATTTAAATCAGAGTCTCTGGCGTGGGAGGTGGGCAAACTCAAACTCCTCTACGTCAGTAGCTAATGCGCCTCTTGAGATCAGGGGAGTGCGGTTTACATGCACAGCTCTTACTGGCCTACAACAGTTACAATGTTGTTACAAAGTTACAATGCTGGCCCCCTTAAGCCTCACTCCCATCCGGATCACGGCACCAAATGAAACCGGTCCTACTCGACCCGCTCCGAGCGGGATTTGAACCGTGATCTCCAGCATGAGAGACGGGCGCACTGTCAAGATGGTTAAAGACCGCAGCCTTGAGATCAGGGGAGTGAGGTTTACACACACAGCTCTTACTGGCCTACATCTGTTACACTCACCCCCCCTAAACCTCACTCCCATCTGGCTCACAGCACCAAATGTAACCAGTCCTACTCAACCTGCTCCGAGCGGGATTTGAACCAGAGTCTCCAGCGTGGGAGGCAGGTGCAATAACAATGACACTAAAGATCGCAGCCGCTAGAGCACCTCTTGGGATCAGGGGAGTGAGGTTTACAGTCACAGCTCTTACTGGCCTATGGTACACTCACCCCCCAAACCTCACTCCTATCCGGGTCACAGCACCAAATGTAACTGGTCCTACTTGACCCTCTCCGAGTGGGATTTAAACCAGAGTCTCTGGCGTGGGAGGTAGGCACACTAATAAAGACGCTAAATACCGCAGCCTCTATGTCAGTCGCTAGAGCACCTCTTGAGATCTAGGGAGTGAGGTTTACACGCACAGCTCTTACTGGCCTACGGCAGTTACACTCACCCCCTCACTCCCATCCGAATCACGGCACCAAATGAAACCGGTCCTACTCGACCCACTCCAGCATTGGAGATGGGCGCACTAACATAGAGGTTAAAGACCGCAGTCTCTAGCCCGCCTCTGGACTACAACAGTTACACATTAAGCCTGGAGATGAGGTTCATATTTTTTTTAATCCCCTTCCTTAATGGTTCCATTAGCAATTAATCATTTTAGACTATTACAAAAGGTGTGTTTGCACAGACTGTCGTAAAATGCTACTGACAAAATGCATAGTGTATGTACATAAAATGCATGTACATAGTGTACATGCCATATAACAAGTCAGTAACAGACAGTCAGCAACTACACTTATAAGTCTTACAGTTAAGCCACCTTTTCACTATATCCGACATGCAACAGACTTGCATTGATTTCCAATGGAGAGTAATACAGGAGCTGCGTGGAATTCTGATCATATGTGACTTTTGTGTGAAATATTTAGATCCGATTTGAGCTTTGGATGCGTTTACATTTTTGAACTTTTGCTGTTAGAACAAAGGGTTTAAAGAACAGTGAGAGCTAAAAATATTTTTTTGGTCTAATACTAAAAAATTCTTCAAACACTATTTCTGTAAAATGGGGATTGTGAATAATGATGTCTAGAACAATGTCAGATCTTTTGGAAGTCATTTGTTTTGTGTGAACATTTTCATACATTCATTACTCATTGATTTTACCTTGGTGGATGTATAGAGGGTAACAGCTTCACGGCCAATTTAAAGTTCTGTGTGACTGCAATTTGGGGCGAAATTCAGTAATCATATGCAAATGTTGGAGATTGCTGAAAAGCGGCTTTAGAGCTGTGTTTTTCAATTGAAGTAAATTCCTATGTACACTACCAGTGGACTACAAAAAAAATTCACATACTAAGAATCAGAAACATATCGGTTTTCTTTTTTTTCAAACAAATCTATTGTATTGGATGCCAAAACATGTAAGTTTAAAAGACTATGTGAAATAAATGTGAATAGGATACTCAATCAAAAGAGTAAACACAACTAAGCCTTTAAAAATTAAGTATAAGTATAGGCCAAATATACTTAGAGCCCTATTTTAACAATGAGCACATGGTCTGAAGCACATGGCACAGGTGCACTTAGGGCGTGTGCGAATCCACTTGTGCTAGTTTAACGACGGAAAAAATGGTCGGCGTGCCAAAAGGGTTGAACCTAATCTCTTAATGAGTCATGGGTGTGTTTTAGGTGTAACGTGCAATAAACCAATCAGAGTCTCATCTCCCATTCCCTTTAAAAGCCAGTTGCACTTGCACCATGGCAGATTCGCTATTTACGCTTCTCCAGAAAGGAATCCTTTTATTTTTATATGTTTAAAAATGTGTGTGTGCTGCTGCGCGTCCCTGTGTGTGTAATAAGCAGAGTGTACACGCGTTGTGCACCTGCATATAGGCGCACATTACTAACACGCTGTTTAAATAACACAGTTGCCTTAAAATAGCAATGCGCCTGAACACACCTCATTTTCATGCCCACGGCGAACAGATGGGCACGAGTGCATTTGCTATTTAAACAACGTGGCGCTGGACGTGAAAATGATAACAGTGTCGGGCTGAAACTAGCAAAAAAACACTTGCGCCACACCGGGTGTATAATAGGGCCCTTAGACTTTTCTGTCAGTATAAGTCAAGTATACTTTCTTATTTTTAGTATACTGATAGCACACTTGAATAAACTTTTTTTAAGGGTGGTCACACCATTCACTTGCAATGTACGAGAAAATTACATCAAATTTGCATTAAAACTGTACAATTCCATACATTTATTTCAGTTTGCCTTTTGTAATATGACAGGCTTCATTTTATTTGCTAGTAATTTACAGCATACAGGGGTGTACCTGCCAAAAACATCCATTTACATAGCACAAATCTACTTTAAATATCCAGAGAATGGCCGCCATCTGGAAAGCACTCTTTATGTGTTAGCCTTTTCCGTTATTACTGATAGAAAGACTGAGAATAGCAGTTGGAGTGGAGCTCTGTTCTTAATCACTTCCGCTCCCCAGAAGCCTCTCTGAGAGCAATAGGAGGGCTCGGAGGTGACGTGAGATCTGAATTGAGATTTCTGCCAGTTTTTGTACTAAGAACTATTTGCGTTAGGTTAGAGTACAGATAAGACATAATATTTGTAATAAATACGAGACGAGTGTGTTGTTTAATGAGGAGTATTATTTTTGTGAGCGTGACCTGAATGGCTGGTGCTTGTTTGGTGAAAAATGTAAATCTGAGGTAATTTAATCAGGCAGGCTACAAGCGGGTCAACCGTTTCATTCAGTCAGCATTTTAGCTGAAAACTAATGGTGCTAATTAAGGACAAATGTCTAAGTAGTGCATAAAACACAAAGTTGCTACAGGACTCATCAGAAACCAAGAATGTCTTTGCGACAATGTTCTCTTTATGAAAATGCCAGAAATCAATGGATCTGCCCAGTCCACTCAGTAATGTGAAATCACATTTCTCTTCTAACTAAACAATCAGGAGTGGACATGTTCATAATTGAAACACTGGAAAGGTGTTATTGAGGGTGGAAGCATATCTGCAGAAAGACCCTTGAGCATAACACCTTATCTCCTGAGATAATGAAGGGGGAGGGGGATTATGCTATTTTCTTTCTGCTACCCAACTGGGTCAGATGTATGTTAAAATGATTCAGAGCAGAAATTAAGCCGTGGTAAGCCTGGCATGCGTTTAGAAGCACTTAAAAGGAGAGTGTTAATTTAAACCACTGTATTTTTGCTTTTAATCCGGGAAACCGAATTTTGGCAGCACTCTCTATGACCCCAGCCTTGAAGCTACTGAGATTATTGCATAGGAAATGAAGATTGTAATGCTTGCGGTACAAATGTACAGTGCCATTTCAAGGGCTTTTTTAAAGTATACTTTTGAGGTAAGTTAAAACAGCACTTTGCGTGATAATTATGGTTATCTAAATGCAATATATGGCTTTAATTAAATGTTTTTCCAGATAAGTACACGATACACATAAGCGAGATAAGCTTGATGTGTGGGCCGTAAACATAACCAGATTTAATTATTCATAAAGAGTTCTTTCAGAAGACAAATTTCACACCTATATCTCCTTACATCCACTTTCTGGAGTCTAAGACGGTGTAATCACCATCAACAGCCTATATTCTCTTTTGCTTTCCCCACTTCTGTTGGGCGACTGTCTCTATAATTATACTTATCATTTTGTTTTTCCTCTAATGAAGACCTTTCATCTCCAACGCATAAAAATCAGTAGATATAAAGGCGTCTCAGACAGTACCCCATGGCTCGTCTGACGGAAGCCTTTGAACACACGCAAAAGGGAACGAGTCAGATTATTGCCATTGGCACCACCAAAGCAGCTCTCAATGCATTTCAAATTAACAAACAACACATTTTGTAACATACTTATGTAACGTGCCAGAGTTCATCCAGAGGTCAAGTAAATATTTATTTCCAGTTTCTGATGGAAGGAGAGTTAGCTTTAAATATAGCTTATTAGTGTGTGTGTGTATATATGAATATATATATATATATATATATACACTCACCTAAAGGATTATTAGGAACACCATACTAATACTGTGTTTGACCCCCTTTCGCCTTCAGAACTGCCTTAATTCTACGTGGCATTGATTCAACAAGGTGCTGAAAGCATTCTTTAGAAATGTTGGCCCATATTGATAGGATAGCGTCTTGCAGTTGATGGAGATTTGTGGGATGCACATCCAGGGCACAAAGCTCCCATTCCACCACATCCCAAAGATGCTCTATTGGGTTGAGATCTGGTGACTGTGGGGGCCATTTTAGTACAGTGAACTCATTGTCATGTTCAAGAAACCAATTTGAAATGATTCGAGCTTTGTGGCATGGTGCATTATCCTGCTGGAAGTAGCCATCAGAGGATGGGTACATGGTGGTCATAAAGGGATGGACATGGTCAGAAACAATGCTCAGGTAGGCCGTGGCATTTAAACGATGCCCAATTGGCACTAAGGGGCCTAAAGTGTGCCAAGAAAACATCCCCCACACCATTACACCACCACCACCAGCCTGCACAGTGGTAACAAGGCATGATGGATCCATGTTCTCATTCTGTTTATGCCAAATTCTGACTCTACCATCTGAATGTCTCAACAGAACTCGAGACTCATCAGACCAGGCAACATTTTTCCAGTCTTCAACTGTCCAATTTTGGTGAGCTTGTGCAAATTGTAGCCTCTTTTTCCTATTTGTAGTGGAGATGAGTGGTACCCGGTGGGGTCTTCTGCTGTTGTAGCCCATCCGCCTCAAGGTTGTGCGTGTTGTGGCTTCACAAATGCTTTGCTGCATACCTCGGTTGTAACGAGTGGTTATTTCAGTCAAAGTTGCTCTTCTATCAGCTTGAATCAGTCGGCCCATTCTCCTCTGACCTCTAGCATCAACAAGGCATTTTCGCCCACAGGACTGCCGCATACTGGATGTTTTTCCCTTTTCACGCCATTCTTTGTAAACTCTAGAAATGGTTGTGCGTGAAAATCCCAGTAACTGAGCACGTATGTAACCCTCGTTCCCTGAAGGAAGGAAACGGAGACGTTACGTCAGTTACTGACGGAATGGGGGTTTCGCTTAGAAGCCAATCGCCTTTGAGCTCTACAAAACGAGCCAATGGCATGAAAATGCCATGGGTCTGCGGAATTTGCATGCCGCAACCCCGCCCCACGGCGTGGGCATAAAGGGCGTTGCATGGCAATCTCGCATTATGTTTACCTGCTGAAGAGCCGAGGCATGAGCGCCCGGCCAGTTCCAGCGGTACAGCGGACATGGCAGGGGGACGTAACGTCTCCGTTCCCTTCCTTCAGGGAACGAGGGTTACATACGTAACCGAGACATTCCCTTTCAGTCAGTACACTATGAGTTATGTCAGTTACTGACGGAATGGGGGTCCCAATACAATCTCGCCATGACGGCTGTCTTCCAGCGTCCTGCGCTGACCCGGGCTCCCTGCCGTGAGTGTGACACGAACGAGGGGCTAGGCTCAACACTACCAAGGTACACTGGGAAGCATATCCCACGTGGAGAATGCAACACAATGCCAACCCAAAGGGGGGGACTTGAAGAATACACCTATGACCCGAAGGAGCTGCATAGGGAACACTCTGGGGTATCCAGCCGAAGGTGGAAAATTTCAACCCCAGGCGTGGCAAGGTGTCTTGCCAAGGGAAGACACGAGCTACAAGAGACTTACCGTGGAAATACACATGTGGGGGTTACCCAGTGGGGGAACCATGCACACGGAGGCACCTAGCCGAACACGAGGGGTGGCCTGAAAAGGGCACTCGCTCTGGTGACAACATCAACAGTGCTGGAGGAGCTCAGGGCTTACTGGGAAGCTCACCTGAGAGGAATGCGCACGCATCCAGTCCGCGGAGTGGAATGGCGCAGCAAGCGAAGACACCTGAGCCTGTCCGGTTACTGGCCAGTAGGGGCGAGTACACGAGAGGATACAGGCTCCACTCGGAGATTATAAAATCTTGCGAATGTGTTGGGTGTCGCCCAGCCTGCAGCTCTACAAATGTCTGTTAGCGAGGCGCCATGCGCTACAGCCCAAGAGGAGGCAACACTTCTGGTGGAGTGTGCTCTTACCCCGAGGGGGCATGGCATGCCCTGGACTTGATATGCCAGGACAATGGCGTCCACTATCCAGTGGGACAACCTCTGCTTGGAGAGAGCCTTCCCTTTCTGCTGCCCTCCGTAACAGACAAAGAGCTGGTCTGAGGTCCTGAAACACTGCGTCCGGTCTACGTAAGCGCGAAGGGCGCGTACTGGACAGAGCAGTGCCAAGGCTGGGTCTGCCTCCTCCAAGGGCAGCACTTGCAGGTTCACCACCTGGTCCCTGAAGGGAGTGGTGGGAACCTTGGGCACGTATCCTGGCCGGCCTGAATTCCAGGCACGCTTCGTCAACCGAAAATGCCTGCAGGTCCCCTACCCTCTTGATGGAGGCCAAAGCAGTCAGGAGCGCCACTTTCAATGAAAGGAACTTCAGCTCGACTGACTGCAATGGCTCAAAGGGAGCCTTTTGCAGGGCAGCTAAGACCACTGCTAGGTCCCAAGAGGGTACCTGAGGTGGGCGAGGAGGATTTAACCTCCTCGCACCTCTGAGGAACCTGCTGACCAGGTCGTGCTGTCCAACCGTTTTAGAATCCACCAGGTCATGATGGGCTGAAATAGCAGCCACATAGACCTTCAGGGTGGAGGGAGACAGCCTTCGCTCCAACCCTTCCTGGAGGAAGGAGAGCACGGACCCGATCGAGCATTTTCTGGGGTCCTCTCGCCGAGAGGAGCACCAGGTGACGAAGAGGTTCCACTTCAACGCATAGGCCTGTCTGGTAGACAGGGCTCTAGCGGAAGTGATGGTAGGTGGCAGGGTACTCAAACCTGCCACGTCCCGTCCAGGTTCCACACGTGGAGGTTCCACAGGTCGGGACGCGGGTGCCATATGGTGCCCCGTCTCTGAGACAGGAGGTCCTGTCTCAGAGGGATCGACCAGGGAGGTGCTGTCGCAAGGAGTACAAGTTCTGAGAACCAGGTCCGGCCGGGCCAATATGGGGCGACCAAAAGGACCTGCTCCCTGTCCTCCCTGATCTTGCACAGAACCTGTGCGAGAAGGCTCACTGGGGGAAACGCATATTTGCGTGGGCCCCGCGGCCAGCTGTGCGCTAGTGCATCCGTGCCGAGGGTCCCCTCGGTCAGGGAATAGTACCAGCGGCAATGGGAAGAGTTGCGGGAGGCAAACAGATCTATCTGTGCGTCGCCAAACTGTTCCCAAATCAGCTGAACCGTCTGGGGATGGAGTCTCCATTCCCCCGGGAGCGGCTGGAACCGCGACAGCTCGTCGGCTGCGCAGTTCAGGTCTCCCGTGATGTGAACGGCACGAAGCGACCTCAGATGCTTCTGACTCCATAGGAGGAGATGGCGGGCGAGTTGCGACATCCGGCGGGAGCGTAGACCACCTTGTCGGTTGATGTACGCTACTGTCGCCGTGCTGTCTGAACGGACCAGAACATGTTTGTCCTTGAGCAGGGCTCGAAAGCGGTGCAGGGCAAGACGTACGGCCAGCAACTCGAGGCAATTGACATGCCATAGGCGCTGGGGTCCTATCCAGGAGCCCGCGGCAGCATGTCCCTTGCACATGGCGCCCCAGCCCGTGGAAGAGGCATCTGTTGTGACAACAACATGCCTGGAAACTCGCTCTAGGGGAACACCTGCCCGTAGAAAGCTGAGGTTCGACCACGGGGCGAAGGTCTGATGGCAGGCTCGGGTCACTGCTGAAGCACCAGATCCCTGTGTTCGCAAACCTGATCCCGAGAGTGGCCTAGAATCAGCCAGTCGTCGAGATAGTTCAGGATGCGAACACCGTGTTGCCTGAGCGGCACAAGGGCTGCCTCGACAATCTTCGTAAAGACGCGAGGGGACAGGGCTAGCCCGAAAGGGAGAACCGTGTACTGATATGCCTGCCCCTCGAAGGCAAACCGTAGAAACGGTCTGTGTCGAGGAAGAATGGAGACATGAAAGTACGCGTCCTTCAGGTCGATCGCTGCAAACCAATCCGAGGGACGAACGCACTCGAAAATGCGTTTGGCTGTCAACATCTTGAATGAAAGCCTGTGCAGGGTTCGGTTCAAGACGCGCAGGTCCAGGATTGGCCGTAACCCACCGGTTTTCTTGGGTACAATGAAGTAAGGGCTGTAGAAGCCGGACTTCATCTCGGCTGGAGGGACGATCTCGATCGCACCCTTCGCCAGTAGGGTGTCGACCTCCGCACGCATGACAGGGGCATCGCTCAGATTCTCTCATATCAGCCAGGTTGAGCCATAAATGTCGCTCCTGGACCACCGAAGTGGACATCACCTGACCGAGAGAGCGAGCGGTCACCTTCGTCGCCCGTAAAGCGAGGTCGGTGGCCGTCCGCAACTCTTGCATTAATGCAGGGTCAGCATTGCCCTCGTGCATGTCCCTGAGCACCTTGGCCTGATAGACCTGTAGGGTGGCCATGGCATGCAGGGCGGACGCGGCCTGGCCCGCAGCTCTGTAGGTCTTCGCCGTCAACGTGGACGTGAATCTACAGGCTTTGGACGGGTGCTTTGGGTCACCTCGCCATGTCGCAGCACTTTGTGGACACAGTTGCATCGCAACAGAGCGCTCAACAGGGGGAACCCCAGTGTACCCTTTCACCGCGCCGCCATCGAGGGCAGTGAAGGCGGAAGTGGTTGCAGAGCGATCGCGAAAAGTCAAGGGAGACTTCCACGATTTCGACACCTCTTCATGCACTTCCGGGAAGAAAGGCACTGGGGGCTGACGGGCGCCTTCGGCACGGGCCGTTTTGTAGAGCTCAAAGGCGATTGGCTTCTAAGTGAAACCCCCATTCCGTCAGTAACTGACGTAACTCGTAGTGTACTGACTGAAAGGGAACTCTGCCTATGCTTGCGCCTGTAAATTGTTTTTATTTTGTTTTATTGTGCTTTTGTGCAATAGATGAATAACAATTTATTTGCGGTTCACCACTGTTCCTTCCCTGGAGCACTTTTGATAGATACTGACCACTGCAGACCGGGAACACCCCACAAGAGCTGCAGTTTTGGAGATGCTCTGACCCAGTCGTCTAGCCATCACAATTTGGCCCTTGTCAAACTCACTCAAGCCCTTACACTCGCCCATTTTTCCAGCTTCTAACACATCAACTTTGAAGACAAAATGTTCACTTGCTGCCTATTCACTGACAGGTTATTCACTTCACCTGTCAGTGGTCATAATGTTATGCCTGATCGGTCTATATATATATATATATATTTTTTTTTTTTTTTTTTTTTTTTCAACAGTTAAGGATAGGATCTGTTGCGAATATATCAGCTTCATTGGGTCAGGACAGAACGCCTTGGTCAGGACAAAGTCTTGAAAGAGCTTGAAAGAGATTACTGTTGAAAGAGGGAGATTTTTATCAATTATGTCCCCTGAGCTCACATTTATCAGCTCTTAACGTCTTAGTTTTGTGAGCCAGAGGAACTACTTGAATCGGTGCTAATCTGTGACACTTTTTGCCCTTAGTCAACTTTTTGTGCCACATAAGTCAGTGAGTTTGTCTGTTATCCTTAGTCTCCATCCGCTGGACTTTAATGATGAATCACTTTCGATGCTAACTTGAAATGACTTTCTTCATCTTCCCCAGCAATTATCTATAGAGAATGGAATTTATATTCAATTTGACATCAAACACTTCTTTTGAACATTGTTCTTTGTGAGGACACACTAATAAATTTAAACAATATCTCACTTTGGATGTGTAACTTCAACTTTGATGTATACACTGTGATTAAAGCAAGAATAGGTTTAGCAGCCTGAAGGAGTGAGTAGAAAGCTCTTTCCATTTAAATAAGTATGCACATTTTTCAGTGAGTCATAATTGCAAATTAGTCTAATAATGGGTAGAATAACAGCAAACGAGCTTCTGGCTAAATGAAATTCTCTTCAGCAAAGTTTCATACGCTTTAGGCTGTTGGGAGTACACAGCATATTTTATTAATTGGATATGGCATGTACAGCTGCATATTACAACATTTGTGTGCATGAATTAAGATCGTAAAGACACTCTGTTTACCTTTAATTCAATTTTTGTCTTTATATACAAACATGATTAAATATTAGTAAAGAAATCCTTTGTAACTAAGATATCTTGAGAAATGCACTGCTTTATTCCCAACACTCATAGAATGAGAACTTCGCATAGAGATTCATTTTTCATGCTTAAATGAGCATGAAACTGCAAACACTATTCAAAAACATTACAAGCATTGATCGATAGTCACGAAGTGTATAAGATAATATTTTGAGAATTACTTACAAAAATGTGGTCTTGAGTCTTTTGATCAGTTTTAGAAATATAGCAGTGACAGCACAATTAACATTCTGTTTGGTTTAAAAATGCTGATATATTCACAAACAGGTTTATTCATGGATATCTCAATATGTTCGCTCAGAATTTTGTAAGGACACAACAAAATATGTACGTATTGTTGATTAAAAGATTAGCCTACATCTGTTTGCTGATGGCTGCAGGCGTCAAATGAAGATGCTCTAATTTGCAAATTAAGATGTATGAAAATATCTCTGACAGTCCAATCAGTGGCTTGCTATGGCAGTGGAGCAAAAGCAACGGAAGATAGTTTGGCAGGAGGAGCAATCCTCGGAGGAACAACCATAATCTCTTTTTCTGCCTCCCAGACTCTGAAAGAAGACTAAATAAATATGACATCGGTAAGAGAGAAAGTGAGAGAGAGGAAAAGGAAAAACACTCTTTTTCTCCACTATACACATGACATATTTCAATGGAAAACGAAAATAGCTATTTTCTAGATGTTGATGCAAACGTTAAACAGATATTATGCAGGAATCTATATTATGCTGTTTCATATGAGCTTACATTCTTTTGCTTATCAGCCTCCTGAATGCGACAATAGAGCCAACACAACAACCCAAAAGCAACACAAGTTGTTTTAAAATCAGTTACCATTGAAATCAGGTATTTCTTCTGTGTGTGTGGGGGGGGGGATGGGGGGGGGGTTGCTGATGACTTGCTCCCCTCTCATATCTCTCTCAGCTCACAGTGGCCACAACATGCAGTCAGCTGGTGACAGACACATGAACAGATGGCAGTAAACTGCAGTTAAAGAAAGTTCACTCGCTTCTGCCACATTCACCCATGTAATTACAGCTAATTTTCAGTATCAAAAACTAAGATCATATTAAATGTCAGACAGACAGATATATAGATATATAGACAGAAATACAGAAAGATAGACAGACAGACAGACAGACAGACAGACAGATAGATAGATAGATAGATAGATAGATAGATAGATAGATAGATAGATAGATAGATAGATAGATAGATAGATAGAAATACAGAAAGATAGACAGACAGACACAGACAGACAGACAGACAGACAGACAGACAGACAGATAGATAGATAGATAGATAGATAGATAGATAGATAGATAGATAGATAGATAGATAGAAATACAGAAAGATAGACAGACAGACACAGACAGACAGACAGACAGACAGACAGATAGATAGATAGATAGATAGATAGATAGATAGATAGATAGATAGATAGATAGATAGATAGATAGATAGATAGATAGATAGATAGATAGATAGATAGATAGATAGATAGAAATACAGAAAGACAGACAGACAGAGAGATAGATAGATAGATAGACAGAAATATAGAAAGATAGACAGACAGACAGACAGACAGACAGATAGATAGATAGATAGATAGATAGATAGATAGATAGATAGATAGATAGATAGATAGATAGATAGATAGACAGACAGACAGACAGACAGACAGACAGACAGACAGACAGACAGACAGATAGATAGATAGATAGATAGATAGATAGACAGAAATACAGAAAGACAGACAGACAGACAGATAGATAGATAGATAGATAGATAGATAGATAGATAGATAGATAGATAGATAGATAGATAGATAGATAGATAGATAGATAGATAGATAGATAGATAGATAGATAGATAGATAGATAGATAGAAAGATAGATAGATACTTTAAGGATTGATAAATGTATGTTATAGTTTTGGGCACTTTTTGTTTTCAGTAATTCTTTGTGAGGGGATTAAAGGATTAAAGCAGCACTGACAGACCTCTCCAGGACAAGCGCGGGTCAGAAGTTCAGCGCTGCCCAGGGGTGTGAGGTTTACACACAGCCAGGCCCAAAACAGGGCTATCTATGATGGGCTGCCAGGGGCGGCCGCCTGGTCTTCCTCACTGCCAGAGACAGCACTCACTGCATAGCAGGAGATTAAGACATCCTGCTGTCTGTCGATAATGGCAGAGGATACTGGTTATGATGCAGGGGCCAAATGTGAACACGTCATCAGGTGGAGATGCATAAGTTTAGCATGCAGCCTCAGTATGAACACCATCTGCAGAAGACTGGACAGGGCATGAGACATCTGCAGTCATGACCTCACAAACTTAACTGCAGTTTAAGACTGAACAGTTTCTTCAAACTCAGCCACTGGAATAGCTGCAGCAGGTTTGAGGTAACTCTGGTAAACAATTTAGTTGCTTTAAAAGATGACAACATCATTTCTAAAGTTCCCAAGGTGATGTGTCTGTTCCATCATTTGTTTGACCTGCTACAGCACTCGAGTGCCTGCTGTCAGTGTCATGTCTGTCAGCATCCATCTCTCTCCATTTTTTTTTTCTGCTCTCATTTCCTGTCATATGATGACCAACAAGGCCACACAGGGTGTCAGTACTGAAGACAGATAGCATATTATAATTTCACAGACATGGGTTATTTTCCAGTAAATGCAAGCAGAAGACTACAATATTTATTAAGATTTGTAATAATGCTTTGAAAATCTGAATTACTCTGATACAAGTATTATATATGAGCGGATTAGAACAGACCCAACAAGATTTTTTTTAGATTACATTTAACTGAACAAGACATTTAACCATGAAAAGTGTCAGTAAATGCATTTATAAAGTTTAAAAAGAAATCTATTTCAAATAAATGCAGTCATTTTGAACCTTAAAGGAATCATGGAAAAAAAACATTTAGCGTTTTCTAGAAACATATTAAGCAGCTGTTTTTAACATTAAAATTAATATTTATATATTACAAATATATAAATATTATTTATACAATATATTATTACAAAAAAAATTGTTTATTAATTTTTTATTCATGCAGGTATTTTAATTATTAATCGTGTATGTATAGACTTTCACATTTAGTATTTAGTATTTTTCTTTTGCCTAATATTATGTATAATTTTTTATATCCTTGATTAATCAAATGTTAATATAAAGGTTTGTTGGTTTTTAGCCAAATGTGTAATTGTCTGATGAAAAGCATGCATGCTCGAAACATCACCTGTGTGAAAGTCCAGTATTAAATTTTTGCATTTTTGGATCTTTTATGAGTGATGTCTGTGAAATAATCAGTACTTATTACTTTTGGACGTGCAGAAATTCGACATATATTTTCTGCTGATGTGCGACCTTTTTCAGAGTCTTGTGTGCCATTATTTCCATGCCAGCCTATTATTGTGATGTCATCGATTTTACATGAACCTGCCCCTAAATAACACATAAAGAGTGATTTCTGCGTTTGCATAACTGTGATAGTCAGACAGCTTCATCCTGACTGGCGGTTCTTGGTCAGAATAAGCTGCAAAGATTTTCAAAAGTCTACCACTGTTGATCTAAGAGGCTATTAGGTTTATATCCAATAAACATATCCGCATTGTTGTTATTATTTGGCCTAGTGGGAGCATATAAATTGAACAGGAGATATGCAGGGATTGAGCCCTGGGGGACTCCACAATAATGTCTAAATAATGCAGAAGAACCATTTCACGCCTCATGAGAGATATAACAGTAGCTCATCTGCATGAGATGTTTAGGAGGCCATGACCCAATGAAAGTCATTGAAATCTATATCGAGAGCAACTATGGCTCTATGAGCACCAAAAGCTTCACACATAAGCAAAGACAAGCTGCCAGCTGACGGTACTCAACTTGACAAGGTGGAATTGCTCATGCCATGCTACAGCATCTGACCTCCATGCTGGCGAGAGAACAAGAGATAAGCTACATGACACCTGTGAACAGTTCCAGGTGGCTCGATTCAAAGCCACAGAATTCACCTTTTTCCAAGAGTATGTTGAGGTAAATGTATGTCACACACCTATTAAAGCATCACTGCCAACCATCTCTCTTTTTGAGAAGACTCACCGAATGAAATCTTATTGTTAGCAGAGTGAAGCAGGGGCATTTGCTCCGAGGAGGCAGGGGAGGCATTGCCTCCTCAAAAAAACTATATTACGAGAAATAAAACAGTGCAAATATTACAAAATGTGACATTAAAAAGTGTAATAGTCATTGGTTTTTATAAAGTAACAGTGTGCAACAGCGACACCCGCAGGTGAAGTTAAAGCGGGACGCGCGCGTCTCTGTCCCCATTGTCTTAAAACAGACCCCCTAAAGGCTGATTCATGCTCCTGCGTCGGACCTGTGCCGTAGCCTCTACGCTGTGGGCTACATGTCAATTTCTGCATCCTGTAGTGCAGTTACACATGCAGAGGGAGGGGTTCTGGCAGACCAATCACAGAGCTTGCGGTCCGCGTAGAATTGACACGTTGTTACTTTTTTGGAGAGGTGCACGTCAGGGTACGTCGTAGGCTACGCGTGCAACACACAGCCTACGACGTAGCTACGCCGTACACTCGACGCAGAAACATAAATTGGGCTTAATGCGTGCTGTGGGTTTGGTGGGGGTTAATTGAGAATGAATGGGGTAAAGTCACTTGAGAGGAGGGGATGTCTCCATCGTGCAATGATTGGATATTATCGGATTGGATATGACTGGTTCATGTGATAAATCCCGTTTCTTGTTTCCGTGCGCGTTTTCATCGGCTGAATGAAGATAATTAAAAAGTAAGTAAACAACTATGAAAACATGATAACTGTGAGGGTTTTTTAGTGAGCGATCAGCTTGGGGGAAATTAAAGGTACATCTTCGTGTCTGTGACCAGTGTGTACAAGCTTGATGACTGATGGAAATAAGTTGATTATTAAAAAGAAAAGCTGAACATTAGTTCACACATAATATACATTGTTTAAATTGTTACTGCCTTTAGTTATTATTTTGGAATAAATGTAAAAATTTGTAAAAAAAAAAAAAAAAACACTAACTTGATAAAGTGTATACTTGGTTTTAATAAATAGAAATTTACATAGTTATAGCAAAAAATACAAAATAGAATTGAATTTGGTCTCTTTTCTATGTAATGTTCATTTAACCAGGGAAATTAAGTGTAACAGGGACATAAATTTACATTTAAAGCTGCTGTCCTTAACTTTTTTTGTGTTCAGGATTTACAAAAATGATATAATGAGAACACACCGTGTTTTTGTCTTACCCTGAATCATTATGGTACACTTATAATAAGTGTTTATATTGGGACTATTTCAGACCGGTCTGGTAGGAACTGCTGCGGAGGAGCACAGTCCCTTTGTGACTCGCCATAGACATAAACAGAGAAGTAGCTTCGGCTGCAATGTTCTTCCGCAAGACGCATGCAGTTCTGTTTATTAACCGCTAGAGCGCAAAAAGTTACGGACTGCAGCTTTAAAGTAGGCTATATTAAAAATGTGCCTCCACCACACAAGCAAATATCTATTTAGCTCATTCTTGTTCAACTACTCTCTTTTTTCTACTATTTTGTAAGGATACTTGTGGTAAAATATATGTATGTTCTATGCGCTCTTTTAAAGGTGCAGTGTGTAAATTTTAGCGGCATCCCTGTCGTCTGAGATAGCAGAGAGTGACTAGCGCTCTGTAGAGCAGTTTGTCCGTTTAGGGCTACTGTAGAAATATGACGGCGCAAAATGGCAATTTCACTGTAAGTGGACCCGCGGTGTATGGAGATAGAAATGGCTCATTCTAAGGTAATTAAAACATAACAGTTCATTATGTAAGGTCTTTATACACCACTGGAAACATAGTTATATTATATTGCATTTCTGTCAATAGATCCTCATAAATATTACACACTGCACCTTTAAAGGTGTTCTTGCATTTGTTTCCGCGAGGACTTTCATTTCAGTCACTACACGAGCGCTGTTGTTCATCCGCGTGTGATAGTGAACTAAGACCAGACCACCAGCTTATTTGCAACAGTTCAATTGAGCAAGAAATTAATATTGAGTAACTTACATTTTAGACACAATAATATCACTTGTCTGTTTTTGCTCCGCTAGCGAAAATATTTCTAAACAACATTAAAGCAGAATGGTAGCAGCACGATTCAATGAATCAATGTTTTGAACAATTCGTTTAGAGAATGATTCAGTAATTTTTAAAGATATAGTGACTGAATTTGAAATACTGTAGCATACTAGCACATCACTCTTATTACTCTTACCATTTATCTCATATATTTATATGGCAGAATTCAGACTCACTTGTTTCATTCCTTGAACGGTTGAATGAATCACTCGATTTCTCACTCACACAGGCTTATCGCCACTTACTGGCGTATCAGATTAAATAAGAACTAACAGTTATATAAATAATGCCTATTCCTCTAAAATAACCAAAATAATTAGAAAAATAATCAGTGGTACTTATTTGAACCGGCCTATATGGTATGGGTCCATAGACTGTAAAAAAAGATGGATGACACACATTCACTCTCTTCCATTGTAGTAAGTGAAGCCGCCAGTGTTCAAATATGGCGCTGACATCTTGGGTCTCGAGCCTGCGTCTGCACAGTTGTGAGCGCGAAGTTCAGCCGTGATATGTCCCGCCCACACTCCTGCCTAATCAACAACTTTTTGTGAAATAAACAGTTATAGAATAAAGTTAAAGCTCCATTCTCCTCCCGAAGTTCCCGAAAAATGTCCTTTAGTGCCTCACTCAGAGAAGCTGTCAATCTCAGCTGTCAATCATAACGTCACACCCCCGTTTTTATAGCATCAAATAACTAACTAAAACCAAACTTATTTAAAGAACGAACACTTGAACTAAAATCAGTGTGATAAAAACAGCCTAAAATGACAGAAACCATCTTTGGAAAAATTTTATTTGAAGTGTTATTTGATTGTTTAGTTTGTCTATGTCCCGTTACATTTCATGGAGAGGGCAGGGTTTATGACCTATACTGCATCCAGACACCTGGGGGCGATTGAGACGCTTTGGCTTCAATTTTCAGGACTCATGTGGCACACTTGTATGGGTCGAATTACTTGACTTCTTATTTGAACAAGTAATATAACACTGATTATTTGCTTGGTATTAAATTGGTACTTTCTCCAAAACAAATGGATCCAGAATCAATTCTCTGTTTTGATGCTTTTTGGAGGTTTCCATGAGCCACAAATCATGAAGTAGGCCTAGCTAGTGTAGATTTCTGTGAAATGAAGCTTTCTTGTTTTGTAGCTTGGTTAGTGCTAATCATCAACTGCTTCATGAACAGACTAGGCACAGAATGAGGATTAGAGACTGGTGGTATGGTAGACTGTATTATAGTGAAAGAGGTTTGAGTCTGGTCCCAGAGCAGGGTTTTTGTGGTGCTGTTGGCTGAGATAACCAAAAGGTGCTTTTGGTCTTATTGACACAGACATCATCATTGCAATTCTGATAGATTTTTCCATTTGAGGCGGTATTGATTAAATCTCATAGTAACTTTTCAATAATCCACTGTTTGACCTCTTGACATTGTGGCTAACATTGTGAATTATTCTGCAGAATGCTTTTGTTTTATCTTGGAGGAGGGACACATATTAGAAAATATTAGAAAGCATGTCAAAGTTTAGATTATGTCACCCTGGACCTCCCTTGTCAAATTAGGTTTCCTGGAAAACAAGAATATTGTTAAGCTGATGTAATAAAACATTAAAACATGACCATGACAGAAAAAATATTTTCTTTAAACTAATAAAACACAAATTCCCAGATCAAATTACCTCAGCCATGCTTACTCTAGAGAGACACAATTACGTCATGGCTCAAACACAATTTCTACTTTTTAAGATTTCATTTGTCACATTCAGGGCTCAAACAATAAGAAATGCAGCTAAGCCTCCTTTTGAGCCTATCAAAGGCAGACCGAATCTCCTTACCATTCCTCACAGCTGGAGAGGTTATTGAGTTAAGTAGCTGTTTTGACTCGAGAGGGAAGACAGTTAAACCTCTGAAAAACAGAAGTCACCTGCTGGTCAGTGCAACCCAAGGGCAAGCTCTGGGGGACATTTTAAACCCCAACATCCAATGAGGAGACGCCTTCATATGGTGAATCCAAACAATATGTCACAGGGATCAAGCATATAATGTTAACGCTGTAAAGCAAATAGTAAGCGGTGCAGTTTTTTATTATGTACCCACTGTTACCTCACGCTGAGCTCAAGTACTCGTTTAATCTACCCAACGCATGAGATGTGTCCTGAGCTTCACAGGTAGGGAGAATTAGTGCCTGTCCTATGGTTCCACAGTGTGTGAGAAAGATGCCTTGATGCTTATCAAGGAGATGCTTTAGCATCTGAATCTAAAGGGATGAAGTATGCGAACAGCGGTGTCTTCCTTACAAAGATGTTTTTAAATGTGATATAATACACACTGCAAAGATCTAATAAACCTCACTGAATATCGGTAAAATGTATGCTTATACATAATTTATCCTTAAAACATGAAAGAAATGGCAGTTGGGTAAGAAAGATACACTTAATTCAATATCCAAAAAAATCCATTTTTATATCTTTTTAATTTCGATAATTTTTTTTTTAAAATGAAATGAGAATTTATATATACATTAGTGCTGTCAAATCAATTAATCACATCCAAACTAAAAGTTCATGTTTACATAAAATATGTGTGTGTACTGTGTATAATTATTGTTTATTTATAAATGCACACACATGCATGTATATATTTAAAACAAATTTGTTAGATTTATATCTAAAATATTTATATTTTATATAAATTATATATCTATATATCTATATCTATATATATATATATATATCACACAGTATATACATGCAAATATTTCTTAAATATATACATTAATGAGTGTGTATTTATATATACATAATAATTATACACAGTACACACATTATGTAAACATTTATTTTGGATGCAATTAATCAATTTGACAGCACTTTAATTCTAATAATATTCTAAAATATATGATCATTCTAATAATAATTTATCCTTAAAACAAGATCCATTTTTATATTTTTCAATTCAGAATGTAAAAAAAAATATATATATATATATTTTTTTTTTGCTTTATCAGAATGGCTATACTTTTGGGCCACTTGTTATAAGAACACACAAATACACAAAAAAAACTTGGACATGATTAGAATAGACTACTTTTTTTTTTTAAAGAAAAAAAACATTATTGAAACAAATAGTACATTCATATATGAGGAATACCATAGGGTTAGGAAAATGATATCATGCAAACACAAAGCAAATAATATCATGCGAATTTTCAATATTTAAATGTTGCATTTAATTCAAAGTGTCACAATAAAACAGGGCGGCCGTGTTGACAGTAGCACCTCACTCCTTGTGATTGGTGCCTGACGGAAAAAGGATTTTATGTTCAGCTACAAGGACTAAACTGTGTAGCATTTGATTAGCACCAGCAGCCCAGCATACGCTCAAGAGGGTCATATCATGCAATGCAATCAAGGAGCTTTCACTGTCAATCTGTTTGATAGATAATTTTTATAACACCAAGAGCTGTCTGGGGCATCTCGATAAGAACCACTGTCACAGCTAATCTGGACGCTGCATGGGTGGCAATCATTATGGGGTTTCAATACTTGTTATTTGTTCGAATAATAATAATAATGATTATTTAACAGCATTTTCTAATGATATACATTACGGTTAATCCATTTATTTGATATGTTACACACTTTTTACCCCAATAAATGTTTACCAGGGTTTAGTTTTGAAAGGCAGTTTCTGATACATTTAAGTCTTTACTCGGAAAAAAAGAGGAAAGGTAGAGTCAATTTAAAGCCACAATATGTAATTTTTTCACCACTAGATGTCGCTTATTCAAAACAAAGGCGTAGCTTGATGTTGGCTTGATTTTGCGGAGCTTTTATTCTGCCGCAGACGAGTGCTTCCACTTCTTCCGCTCATGTGTATGTGGGGGAACGCAGCGCTGCTTTATCATATTACACACATTTGAGTGTGTTGAGAGTTATGTTATAATGCTACTCTGTGTGTTCGCTCGGCGGCTGCTATTAGGCAGAAAGAGATCGATATTAGGCATGGTAAAACATGGTACTCGTAGTAAATCAAGAACACCAGATTTAAACAATAAGACTAACTGTGTTGAGCTGTAGAACAATGATTAGTTTTCTGTCCATGAATGATCCAAACAGTTGCTCACCTGCCTAATAAAACACATCATACATTAAAGCGTCTTTGGTGTTTCCATGGTTTCTACAAAATAAAACCGGAAATCAAGGGTAAGGTGGATAGGATGTCATTGATAGGCAACGCACTGTCCGTGTCCTGGTTAAAATTGTTTATTTCTCTGAATTTAAACATTCTTGGAAACATTTCGGATAATGTAAGTACACAAGTCAACAAAATATATAACACTGTTCTAGTGGTTTTTGGATATTTTAATCCAAAAATCTTACACATTGTGCCTTTAACATACTGCAGTATATGCATGTAAATGTGAAAAAATTCATAGCATGCACAAAAGCTGGTCTACAAGCACCTTCTACTGATGTCATTCCATCATTTTGATTTCTGATTATAAATTAAATATATGAATTGTGTAAAATTACAATTACAATGTCCCATCTTGACATATATATAATAGCTTCACAAAAATAGTCTTAATTAAAAAACAACGGAGAAAACAAGCTCAAAAAGTTAAAATCCTAGTGACAGCTTCTCCATGTGACAACTAGCCCCAGTCTCCCCTATATTGACTTTAACAACCAGCGCTGTCATACGCCATGCTCTATAGCTAACAAAAGTGGATCCGATTAATTAGGTTGTCTCTGATTTACTTAAAAAAACACGTTGCAGCATCTGACAGAATCTTGAAGCTGAGTGCAAAGTTGCACATCTAACCCTCCGCTCCATCACTTGCTAATGAGTGGGTACTTCTCGCAAACATCCAATCTGCTAGTCATAGAGAGCTAAACAGCAGGAGGCTGTTGCTAATGTGTGATACTGGTGTGCGTGTTTTACTGTGGAGAGCGAGAGCTAAATATAGATGCGGGTTGGGCGGGGGGTGCTCAGTTACTCTTTCTGGCGAGACTCTGACAGAAAATAGGTATCAGTTAAATCCTCTGAGGGAGCAGGCCCTTCAAATGTCAGGGTAACAGGAAGTTCTTACTCTTTTATGGAGAGGCAGAATGCGTGGGACAGTTGATTTTATACATAACTGTGTGGTTTGTCTCACTCACTTAGAGTCTTTCTCATTCTCTCCTTCTTCAGCCTTAAGAAGTTTGAGGGTAAAAAAAAATGCTGCATGTAATTCACACTCAAAAACATCCATAAAATGCCATCTTTAAGTTATAGTATTTCTTGTGTTGTCAAGTGTGATGTTTTCTTCAGACTGGTTTCTGACAGCCGGAATTGTGAAAAATGTCTTGTCATATGCCTTCAACTTCTAGAGGTTACCTGGAGTTCACCTGAGTTTGAAAAGTCAAGTGGAATTTACTCCTGTATCTCCTCTCGACAATTTCTTCTCATTAATGTCAATTTCACACAAGTGGCCCAAGGGTACAGTACAACACACATTAAAGGTACGAGTGAGGCAACGTGCAGATATGCACATCTTCACCACAGGACAGCTTCCTTTGAGGTATGTTAAACGTGGCATTTTCACCCGCTCCCGGCTCGCAATGACAGGATATGTCCATTAGGTGTACAATGGTGCTCAAAAGTTTACACACCCCTTGTGTACTGTCCTGAATAAGATAATGGGTAACGCTTTAGATTACAGCCCGGAAAGTACTGCATAAGTAAAGCGTATTTACTTTCGGTAATTATAGTGTAACTATAAAGTATGTATGTGTAGGTATAAGGGAACAATATGTAATATTTGGGGAATAAAGGGGAAACTATCAGGAAAATTAACAAATCATTTATACTGTAAGTATTTTTTTAATTAAGGGGTAATTATCCATGTAGTTACAGGGTAAGTATAAATCTGCTTGCTGTAAATTAAAGTGGTGTTTGTTCCCCTCTTGTTTCATGTAGTTACAGGGTAAGTACAATAAAAATACGTACACAATCTGATATCACTCGGAAATCTTTATTTGAACTTTCAACTTTCAAAACAGATTTACAACACTTCTTATCCGTTTCTCTTGCTTGGCTTCATGCTCCTCTTGCTCCTCTTCTTTTTCGTTCTTGCCACAGATGGATCTTAAGAAGGAATCCCACGTCTCCAGCTATTCTGTTTTATGTATTAAAAGAAAATACAGTACACCCAGAAATGTCCTCACCATTTACTCGTCTTTTACCCTCATACCATCCGAGATGTATACGACTTTCTTTCTTCAGATGAACACAGAAAAATAAATAATCTCTGCTAATGAAAACTCATTTGGGTTCCTAAAAGTTGAAGCATCAAACAGCACATACAGCAATAACTACAGTAATCCATACAACCCCAATGGATGAATCAACATCTTCTGAAGTGTAACGATAAGTGTTTGTAAAAAATATACCAATATTTTACATTTTTTAAACTGTAGACTAACGAAAAAGAAGAAGAGGCACAAGAGGAGCCAAGCAAGAGAAACAAAAAAGGGACAAAACGTGCCTCTTTCTGTCAGGACATTATTATTTGAAATGAAAAGTTTATTTAAAAAAATGAATAAATGAATAAGAAGTGTCGTAAATCTGTTTTGAAAGTTGTTTTTCAAATAAATGTGTGATATCAGATTGTGTACGTGTTTTTTATTGTACTTACCCTGTAACTACATGGATAATTACCCCTTATTTAAAAAATACTTACAGTATAAATAATTTGTTAATTTTCCTGATAGTTACCCCTTTATTCCCCAAATATTACATATTGTTCCCTTATACCTACACATACTTACTTTATAGTTACACTATAATTACAGAAAGCTACGCTGTAAATTTGTTTTACTTACGCAGTACTTTCCGGGCTGTAATCTAAAGCGTTACCAGATATTTTACATAAAAGATAGTTCACAAGGCCAAAAAAATTGCTGAATTTATAAAAATGAACCTGTTCAAATGTTTATGAACCCTTGATTCTCAATACTGTGTGTCGTTCCCTGGATGATCCACGGCTGTTTGTGTGTTTTGTGATGTTGTTTATAAGTTTATTGTTTGTCCTGAGCAGTTAAACTGACCAACGTTCTTCAGAAAAATCCTCAAATTCTTCAGTTTTCTAGCATCTTTTGCATATTTGAAGCCTTTCCAGAAGGAAACACGATGCATTAAGAGCCAGGGGTTAAAAACTTTTTGAATATAAAGATCAAGGTAAATTGTACTTAATTTGTCTTCCAGGGAAACATGCAAGTATCTTCTGTTGAAGGGCAGCACTAAATGAAAAAATGTGATATTTAAACAAAAAAGAACAATTTGGAAATCTTCATCCTGTTCAAAAGTTTTCACCCCTCGCTCTTAATGCATCAGTGAATGTTTGAACCTTTTTTAATAGTTGTGTTTTGAGTTTTACCAGTTTGCAGCAGAAGGCACAAACAGAGCAAAATGCTATTATTTCTTATTAAGTAGACGGGTTGAACTAGAAAACTAAAACAATTATACTGTATTAGAAGTATATCCAAGCATCCAGAAACATTGGCAGTAATAGGGCATAAAATAAAAAAAGAGAGCTATCATGGCCTTGACCTCATTTTCTCTCACTGGAATCAGTAAACTCTGGGTTGAGTTCAGGGCATGAATTGATTTGTACTTTGTGATTTGGAGGGTGAAGGTCTGTGTTGTAGAAAAAGCAGACGTTAACCTCACAGTGTCCTTTTTCTGTTTCATTGTTGCTCTACTTATTCTTTACACATTTTCATCCCAAGAGCTTTCAGCTGTACCACATATTTTTAGTTTGTAACATGCTGGGCAATAATACTTGGTTGCCATGGACACGGTACATTAGAAGAATGGTTCATTGTGCTGTCTAGCTCCCACTGTTTCGGGAAAAAGTCAGAATAAACTTGTCACTCCACAAGGCTAGGTTGTCCTGACTGCAGTCGTTCCAATGTAGTCTCTGCCTGGGAGAAAAACACTCTGTGGGGTGAAGCTGGTGTCTGTGTGTCATTGTGCGCTGGTGGCAATTTTAGTGAATGACATTGCGTCCACAGCAGGGTTCTTGTGTTGCTCGATGTGGCTGATTGATCTGATGGGTTTTGATCTCATTTTTTTGCAAATGAAAGTTTCCCCGAAGCACTGTTGTGTTACAACTTCAATGAAACTGCACACTGAGTGTTAAAGCAAACACGTGTTTGAGCAACTGCACTCCATTGTTTTCTAATCCAGCAGTGTTAATATTTTCTAATATTGTCATGGTTTTAGTGTTTTGATGAAAAGATCCTCAATATTTCAACTAGGGGTGGGAGATATCCCAGTAGACACGATTAACCGGTAGAAATTTGTCTCGTCTCTATTGCGTTTACGCTTATTTGACATTGCTGTGTTGCACGGTCACGAAAGCTTATTGTTTGCATGCGTTTTTGAACATTGCGGTTTAAAAACAGGTGATTTTAAACCGCTGAAGAGCAGTATGCATCGAAAGACAACAAATTTCAGTATATGCACACTCTCTGAGAGACGCGCAACCTGAAGCCGCTGCTCATAAGGGGCTTTCGCACCGGTTAGTTCTAGGAACTTAGTCCTAGGAACTAACCACCAGGGTGGTTCCCCAAGAACTAAAAGTTCCCCTTGGAACATGTACCTGGTTGCATTCGCACCGCCTGTAGGAACTCTGAAGTGACGTAAGCTGCGCTGAGAATGCCGGAGCCTGAGCACACAGCTCTCACATTCTCCGTCTTCATTAGTTTACTATCTGTTTAACAGCCCTGTCTAATACATTATTAGATAGAACTGTTATACAAAGAATTTAGACAGTATATGAAAAAGTATTAGCACTAACTTTGCAGAAATACATAATCATGTTTCGCTTAGTCCCCTCAAAGTTGCGTTGGATTTCCAGTTGCGTAAAGGTTGAGAAGTCTATCACTGTCTTCCATGTTTGTAGAGTAAATAGCCTATATTGACTATAATCTGTGTGTGTAGACAGCTTTTTTCTTCCTATTGTGCTGGGTTAGACCCTACTCTGAAGGAGCTAAATTAGTTCCCCTAAAAGGAGTTCCTAGAACTAAAATAGTTCCTAATTCTTGCAGTGTGAACACCCCAAAAACCAGGTACTTCCGCCAATAGTTCTAGGAACTATGAAAAGGTTCCTCCAGTGCGAAAGCCCATATAGAGCGTGTGAGAACTGAACTGAGTGCTTTTTGTCGCCAAATTGGGCTTGAACAGTTAAATGCACACCTATGTGTCAAAGTGACCATGTATTTGCAAGTAAAAAGAGTCATTTTGTCTTAAGAGAACGTAAACACAGTTAAAACAGTAAAAACACACGAGTATATTTGATCCGTGCAGTCGGTCTTAAAGTGACAGCGTCAAACTTTACCTGCTGTCATTATTAATGCTAATCAAACAAATAAAGAGAGAAAATCTCTCACTGCTCTTGACTGAATCACTTTTGTAACTTTAATATCTTTTGTAACTTTTAATAAATGTATATTTAATTTACACTGTAAAGACTATGCATTGTTTTTTTTTTATACATTTGATTATACATTTTATGTAGTATTTCTGAAAATCATTTGTGTCTTCTATTGTAGTTTGTTTTCTTTGCTTTTCTTTATCACAGTTTACTTGTCTTCAGTAAACTTGAAAGTTTTTTTTTTAGGCTAGTATTAGTTTTTTTAATTATACAAAAAATGATGATAAGAATTATGAAATTTCATTGTTATCAACAATTTTGATATCACAAAAACATATTTAAAGCAAAAATAACTATGTAATATATGTCGTTATGGTGAAATAAAATTACTAGTATCAAGATATAAGATTTTGGTCATATTACCCACCCCTAATTTCAACGTATCCAGTCATTTAAAGCTGCAGTCCGTAACTTTTTTTGTGTTCAAGATTTTCAAAACTTATATGATGATAATGTACAACATGACTCCATTTTCCAAACCGTGTTTTTGTCTTACCCTGAATCATTATGGTACACTTATAATAAATGTTTATATTGGGACTATTTCCGCTGCAGTCCCTGCGTGACTCGCCATAGACATAAACAGAGTTTAAGTTACGGACTGCAGCTTTAAACAAATAGCATTATTTAAAGAAAATAACATTTTAGTTAACAAGAAAGTGCAAATCGAAACCAAACATTTTAATATATTTATTATAAACATTTCATACAATCATTTAATTTAGCAAGAAAATTAATTTAGCAACATTTAACTATTAAGTGACATTCTGACTAGCATGTAGCCTTAATTATCAACATTTTTTCCAGTCTTCATTGATGAAATAAAAAAAAACATCATTTTTGTTAGTACTCAATTTCACTCTCGAGTTTTACAGTGACCACTTGAAAGCAATGCAATGCAAATTTAAACAAGCTGATTTTTATCTTAAATGACAAGTTCGATGAATGACAGCTTCCTTTTCGGTTTTTATCTAATTATTTCCCTCTTTAAAATCTAGGTAGGCCCTAATAACCCTAATCTAATTCAACTGTGTTTACCCTCTTCTCTCAAAGCAATACCTTCAAGCCTAAGTCATTGTTATGGCTGTATTTACATCAGTTTGTATCTAATTGCTTCCTCATGAAGTCCCAGGAAGGGCCCGTGTCCCAGCAGGAAATGTTGTAAATTGCATCCAATACCCAAAGCTTTAAAGTGGAAACCTTGGTGGATCCTGTCATGATAGATTGGGAGGAAATCATCTGGAATGGAGTTGCATGCCATGGACTGAACGCTAATGTAGTCCCTATGTTGATTGATGAGGAAAGAAGTATAAAAAAAGACTTTTTAATTGACATCAGAATGAGCAGGAGACAGAGTTGTAATGAATTCGGAAACCAAGCACTGTTGGTAATCTCTTCTCAGAGCCAGCAAAACTCTCTGATTACACAAACTGGGGTGTTTGTTATATGCAACAGACATTTTATGATCAAAGAAATAAAAAAATAAAACATCTGTCCGACGGCATATGTTGACAACTTCAGATTGAATGGGACGTCTGCATGAGTGGATGAATGGAAAGACGTCTGAATCTCCATTCCTTACAATATCACTGTCTTAAAATGCTACAGTGGTTTTATGTTTACATAAATATATGCAAAGCAGACTGGGCCTATAACAAGGCATACTGGGACACTCTGCAAAGAAAGGAGTCAGTCTGCAATGAATGTGATTGCCGGGGTACTGTGGGTTTCATTCGGTTAAATTCTGCTTTGCATTTACTGACCCTGATTCCTGGGTTTGCAGCTATGATTAGGAGCCTCAGGGGGACTGGCTGGGAAGCAGACTGCAGCTTGCAGCATCGGCTTGGGTTTGCTGCTCCTCCCAAGGGCTTTGGAACCTTCTGGGTGTGGAAATAGATTCCAGTCTGGCACAAGTCTGAGTGCTGCTCAAGGTCTTGCACATGTGAGCGTATCCAATGCACTTGGATCGGAACATTCTCCCTGATCGGTGAGGTGCGGTTACGGAGAAACTTTTGGTTTAATGTGTATCGTTTAGAGCCAACTTAAGGAAATGCGACCTGGTGGAGGACCATAAATCCCACCATCTCTGGGTGCATGAGCCCACAGTTGTAGGAAATTGCTTTTCTGCCCAAACTTCAGAATTATTTAAAAGCTGTATATTGTGAAATTAACTGTCAAACCCTGAAACAAACAAAACAAAAAAAATCACCTGGTAAGCACAGGTAATTAGGCAGGTGGCCAAGGCAAAGTTTTTCATCTTGCCGTTTGCGCCCCGAAGCACAGCTAAAACTTTATTGAAAAGGGGGAAGAAAATCAATCAAAGATTACATTACCTAAACTTGCTGAAGCAGTGCAGTTCATGAACAGCATAGACAAGGGCCACTGAGTGCCCAGTGTAGGAGCTGAACACTGAAGTACACTGTAAAAAAAAATGTTGTTTCAACATAAAAAAAGTAAGGGTTCGTGCTGCCTTAAAATGTAAAGTTTAGTCAACTCAAATATCCAAGTTGTCACTTAGGGGGCTTTCACATTGGGCACGTTTGCCGCGGTTCCCGGCGCTCCGCGCAGCATTGGTCTAGTTTCACACTTAACTTGATTCTGATCCTGGTGCATTTGCGTTCATCTTACGTCATCAAAAATGCGCATGGCGCATGAGAGAAAACAGACCACGGTAAATATATTGTGTTTTTTATTAATTTGGTGCTATTATGTGCAGCTGAGTAAGCAACACTTGGGTTTACTGTATGTGCGTTGCATGAATGCAGCTTTCTGCTGCTTGCATAAGGACTATTTTTAAGAGACAGTGGATTGTCATTAAATTGCTGCCCTGATTGCACTCGCTATGCGTGAATACACTGCAGGCTCACTCTCACTCGTATCCAAGGTAAATCATCAACACTATCATCCCTTACATGTGTTTTATTGAACTAAATACATCGTCACTGGCTAAAACGAATGCGTAGTCAAGGAGGGGGAATACTCTGGGTTTGGGCCAAATTCCGAGCTCGGAGCCCTCCCCCGGACAGCACGGCAAATACGCATAAATTAAAACTGAATTGAACACTTGAATTAACAATTGAAACTGCCCATGTGAAAGCACCCTTAGTAGAACTTCAAGTTGACTAAACTTAAAAATTGAAGGCAGCACAAACACTTACTTTAAGTTTAAACACGTGTCTGTAGGGGCTGCACAGACTAGTCGACTTTAATGCTCTGCCATGACACTTTAAAGGGTTACTTCAGCGATTAGCATTAAGCTTTGTATCAGTAGAAACCCGGTAATATATTCGAATGATCGTGCCTTTCCCCCTCATATCCCCCTGAGAGGAGAGATTTATGTATTTTATGTCTGGAAAAAATCGTCATTGTGCATCGTCGGAGGCTTTTTTGGCCAGAGGTTAGAAACTACAGCCAGTATGTGGCCGTGAATGAATGCCGGGCGGCCGTGCTCATTTTAGTTTCGGTTTTGAATTAGCGAACAGTAACAGTACAATGACAAACTCACTTAAATAGGCGCTTCTTACATTTAGTTTTGAAACCAAATCTTCCGTGATCATCTTGTCTGTCAGCTCTTCGCTCTCGTGATGAATGAAATCTGACTCCTGCTGCTGGTCTGTGCTCCGACTCTCGTTCGGCTCATGCTGTATTGAGCAGACACATTCAGTTTTTAATTGTAGTGTCTGTTCTCTAACTGAACTAAATGATTTTATTACTATAAAAATCAAAACAACGGTGGGGTGGTGCCGGGCAAGTGATGTAACCGGTGGGAGTGGCCTCGTAGGGCAGCGAAGCAAGTGCATTCTGGGTGTTGTTGTCTTTCATCCACATGACCCAAAAAATACATTTTCTGGCTTTTCTCAGTCTAGAAGGCACCAACTTCTAAAATAATTTCACATTTCTACTACATAAATGGCCAAATTTAAATACACATTCATCTTTCCAGCGATGAAGCACCCCTTTAAGCTTGACATCGACTAGTCGCTGGCCTATAGAGGGCGCAGCAGGATAAGCCATTTCCTGACATGTACACTCCGTTTCCAACAGTTAAAATGACAAATAAACGCATACTCAGAGAGCTCTCCACAAGACATGTTTGATTATGCCATCTGGATGCTCAAAATTGATCGGGAGAATGCAACAGAAGTTAATCACCATTCTAAACTAATGCTGTGCTGCATTGTAATGCACACACATAGCGTGCACGCCGCACATAGAATCATTCAGTAGCGCAGGAATGTATTGTCAACACTGTTCTGTGATTTATCAAAAAAAATTGCTTAAACTAAAAAAAGTTCTAACATATATTTCTTAATAACTAAAACTCACAGCTTCACTATTAGTAGAGAGACGCTGGCAGGTAGAATTCATTCACACGCAATCGCTCTCTCACTGATGCATTCAATTTCATATACATGTAATCTTTATTGTGTTACTTTATCTGTATCTGATTCGAAACGAGCAGAAGTCTGTGAGAAATATAACAACTTTTATGTAGAAGCAAAAACGTTATGGGCAGCGCTGTGTCATATGCCATAGCTGTCCTGTGCACAAGAAAACCCGTGTTCGCGTCTCAGCTCGAGGTTCAGGGTTATTTGGCCATTAATGACGTCATCAGTGACTAGTCGACTCAACTTTCATCACATAAATTTCGACTTTAAAAAATCTGAAGTCGTTTAACCCCTACGTCTTTGTGTCCACATGCCTATAGAAAAATTTCACTGCATATTGTTAATGCATTGTTGATGTTTACAGCAAAGAATATACAGTGAAAGGCATGCATATTTTTGCTAATGTAAGAATTCTTCTTAATCCAAGTTTACAGAACAAATGTTGTTGCATCTGTACTGATTCTCTCTCCGTTTACCAGTAGATTAATAGCTAGCCAAGTATGCTATTCTAAACTGAAAGAATAAATCTGGCTTAAGTCATCTACAAACTGCCCTATTTAGTTCCAGTCCCTTGAGTGCAGTATCATACAATAGGGACGTCTTCATTTATGGGCAAGTAGATTATACGGGGAGGTTATGATGGGGAATGAGGCACAGGAGTAGGCACTAGCCCCATAAATTACTCTGTCATCAAAGTGAGTTACACTTCATAAACAGCTTTGTGGTTTGTTTCTACACTTGTACCAGAGTACTCATATAAAAGAGTGACGTTTTGAGAGCTAGCTTTGAGAATCATGCTGAAGGCTCAGTAAACAAACCTTTGCTGTACAGTATGTTTCACACCAGTTCTGTAAACCCTAACGCTCAAAATAATGAATTTTTTTTAGTAGAGCCAAACAATTTAAACAAATGAGTTCATTTAAATGAACTTTTATGAGTATTTAGAACTTTCTTTTTCTTTTGAGTTCTCAAAACTGACACATTTTAAGTAAAATCTGAATTGTTTTATTGTTTTGAGTTTTATGAACTTGTTTCTTTTAATTTAGATAAACTTAAATTTAACTGAAACTGGACTGGGATTACTATTTCCCAGCATGCTTTGCCATGACACTCAAAAGGGAGAGCAAATGCTAAAATGAAGTGTTATATAGTGTTTTTTGTGCAAGTGGGAGATTTAGTAGAGTTGTTAGGCTAGTTTAGAAGAGTTTCTGTTATGCTGGGGTTTTGGACGAGTAGAGCATGAGCTTAGTTTGAGAACAGATTTATGTTAAATATTTGATATTGCTGTACTCATTCAGCAAGTGCTATGCTAATGCTATCAAAGCATTGTGTTACCAATTAGCAAGGTAGCATTCATTGAATTAGCTAGTTAAAGCTAGCCAAGTTTCCACTACTAAAAATATTTAAGTTGAGATTACATGATCATTTTAAGTTAATGTATGAATTTAGCTTACTCAAATATTTCAAGTTAAGTGTGTTTAAAATCTATGAGTACAAAATAAAAATCTGCGAATTCTGCTTAGTTTTGCCAGCTTATTGGGGTTTACAGTGTGTGAAACAGCCCCTGTTTTTTTATTAAAAGCTGATGGAGGGGAACGCCTAGGTTACGACTGTAACCTCGGTTCCCTGAAGAGGGAACGAGCGTTGCATCGAATGACGCTATGGGAACGCAATGCGTGATGACGTCTTGAAGCACATGTAAAATCAGTCCAATGGTGTGATGGGACGTCAGAGCCGGTGATGTCACGAACCAGGAAGCTATAAAGCCAGCCCAAAACAAAGCCGCGCTAGCTTCGCAAGTCTGAAGTAGTCGCTTTGACAGGCACATAGGAGATATGGCAGGGCGATGCAACGCTCGTTCCCTCTTCAGGGAACCGAGGTTACAGTCATAACCTAGGCGTTCCCTTTCAAGGGAACTCCCGTTGCATCGAATGACGCTATGGGAACGTCTATACCAACGCCCCCATAGTGAGAAGTGACTGTCCAGTGTGAATCCGAAGAGCAGCACTAGGACGAGAGCACCTGGGACCCTGGTGTAGAGTCCAAGTCCAGAGAGTAAAATCTCACAAATGTGTGCGGTGAGGACCACCCTGCCGCATCACAAACGTCTTAAAGAGCAACTCCTGACATAAGGGCCTTAGAGGCCGCCATACTCCTAGTAGAGTGGGAACGGACAGCCATAGGAGAAGGCTGTCCAACCGACTCATAAGCAAGCGAGATGGTCTCAACCACCCACTTGCTCATTCTCTGCTTAGATGCAGGGGACCCTTTGTTAGAGGGCCCAAAGCACACAAACAGTTGTTCAGATTTACGCCACAGGGCAGCTCTGTGGACATAAGCATCTAAAGCCCTAACAGGGCACAACAAATTATTCTTTTCCTGGTCTGCATTTTGAAAAGGTGGAGGACAAAAGGCCTGCAGTACAATAGATCTGGCTACATTAGTAGGGACCTTAGGAATATAACCTGGCCTCGGATGAAGGAAGGCCTTAACCATACCAGGTGCAAATTCTAGGCACGAGGGTGCAACCGACAGTGCTTGCAAATCTCCTATCCTTTTAAGAGATGAGATAGCGAGGAGGAACAAAGCTTTTAAGGTTAAAAACTTAGCAGGAACCTCCTCCAATGGCTCAAATGGAGCCAGGGAAAGGCCCTGAAGGACAGTAGCCAGATCCCAAGTCGGTACCCTAGCACGAACTGCAGGCCTCAGCCTCAGAGTACCACGGAGAAAACGAGATACCAACGGATCTTTACCCAAAGACATACCACCCAAAGGAATGTGGTAAGCACCTATGGCCGCCACATAAACTTTTAAGGTGGAAGGGGATAGCCCTGCAGTGAACCGGTCCTGCAGGAACTCCAGCACTGTACCAACCGGGCAGTTAACCGGGTCCCACTGGCGGTCACTACACCATAAAGTGAAGACTTTCCACTTTAGGGTATAAAGTTTTCTCGTGGAAGGAGCTCTGGAGTGTAGAATGGTCTCCACAACCTCAGTTGAGAGACCAGTCCCTATGAGCTGTGCCCCCTCAGAGGCCAAGCCCACAGGTTTCACAGTTCTGGACGGGGGTGAAATATCGCGCCCCCTGCCTGGGACAGAAGGTCCCGCCTGACGGGTAACTCCAGTGGAGGCCCATCGAGGAGAGCTACTAGATCGGAGAACCATACTCGGCCCGGCCACCGCGGGGCTATCAAAATAAGGAGCAACTGGTCCCTGCAAACTATCTTCAGAACTCCCGGGAGCAGAGCGATCGGGGGAAAAGCATACAGACGCAGCCTAGGCCACGTCTGTACCATCGCATCCAACCCCAGGGGAGCTGGATGCGTGAGGGAGAACCAGAGTGGACAGTGAGTCGTCTCTCGAGACGCAAACAAATCCACCTGAGCCTGGCCGAACACCCTGAATATCTGCTCCACCACCTCGGGGTGGAGCCTCCATTCCCCGGGCCTCAGCCCCTGTCTCGACAGGACGTCTGCTCCTATATTCTGGGCCCCAGGGATGTAAGCTGCTTTGAGTGAAAGTAACTGGGATCACAGGAGGATCTGGTGCGCCAGTTTGCAAAGCGGACACGAACACAGACCCCCCTGATGATTTAAATAGGCGACCACCGACGTGTTGTCTGTACGAACTAACACATGATGGCCCCTGAGATCTGTGAGGAAATTCTTGAGAGCAAGAAATACTGCCAACATCTCCAGACAGTTGATGTGCCATGAGAGATGGTGGTCCCTCCACAGACCTTGAGTCGAGCGTCCCTCTAAGACCGCTCCCCAGCCCGTGAGAGAAGCATCTGTCGTTAGCATTTTGTGACGACCTGAAGCTCCCAACACGGGACCCTGGGACAGGAACCAAGGTTTCTTCCACATAACCAGGGCACGTAAGCATCGCCGCGTGACCCTGATCATGCGAAAGGGGTTGCCCCTCGGGGAAAACCCTTTGGTCCTGAGCCACCACTGCAGGGGTCTCATGTACAGCAGTCCAAAAGGTATCACATTGGATGCTGCTGCCATCAAACCCAATAGTCTTTGAAACTGTTTCACAGTGAGTGACTGGCCTAGTTTTATTTTTATTACAGCCGAAAGGATGGACTCTACACGTGCTGGTGACAGGCGTGCCTGCATCGACGTTGAGTCCCATACCACGCCTAAAAAGGTGGTCCTCTGTAGTGGAGAAAGCACACTCTTTTTGGTATTTAGCCGTAACCCCAACTCCTTCATGTGGGCGAGAACGACATCTCGATGCCGAACCGCCAACTGATGCAACTGAGCTAAAATCAACCAATCGTCGATGTAGTTCATTATGCGAATACCCTGAAGGCGCAGAGGCGCCAGAGCTGCATCTACGCATTTCGTGAAAGTGCGGGGTGATAATGCTAGGCCGAATGGAAGAACTCGATATTGGTATGCTTTGCCCCCGAAAGCAAACCTCAGGAACTTCCTGTGATATGGAAGGATGGATATGTGAAAGTATGCGTCCTTGAGATCTATCGTGACAAACCAGTCCTCGGACCTGATCTGTGGCACGATTTGTCTCAAGGTTAACATTTTGAACTTCAATTGCATGACTGTGGTGTTCAGCACCCGAAGATCCAAAATTGGAACGCAACCCCCCATCCTTCTTTGGAACTATGAAATACCGGCTGTAAAACCCGGTTTCCCTGCCTGAGGGAGGTACATAATCTATGGCCCCTTTCTCTAACAGGGTTTTCACTTCCTGTTCCATTACCAGAACTTGCTCGGGGCCCACCACTGTGGATAGGACCCCCATAAACCTGGGCGGGCGAGACCCGAACTGTATTTGATACCCTTTTTCTATAGTCTGCAGGACCCAACGAGAAACATTTGGCAGTAGCTTCCACGCTGCCAAAAAATCTACTAGAGGTACCATCCTCTCGAGGATGGCTTCTGGTTTTTGTTGTGCTGTAACGGCGAAAACCGGCAGGGAACAACCAAACTGACTGCTCTGGAACCCTCCTTGGAGGGGGCAGGTGGACCCTGAGATATGTGCTCGCGGGAGCCCACTGTGCCCTGTAACACCAGAGGTGGCAGGGTTAGCAGAACGGCCCCCTGAGGGCACCGAAGGGAGACGGGCACCGTATAATGAGGTGTTGACCGCTCTGCTTCGGGGGGGACTGCCCTCATTGGCCTGACCCCTCGGGCGTCAGGGCCTTTAGGGAAGATGCCGACTCAGGGGAAAGATAACTAGCTAGTGTATCTTCTACTTTTGGCATCTCCCCATAGCTGTGATCTTTATAGTCTAATATAGAGGAATAGTGTGATGTTTGTGCACTGTATACTCTATAAGAGACCGGTTTCTCCCATGATCTCGACACCTCTGTGTGGAGATCAGGGAAAAACGGCAGGCCCCGACGCTGAGGTTGTGACCGAGATGGCAGGAAGTGTTCGTCTAGCTTACATTTGGAACGAACATCCTGCTTATCTGCAGGCCAGTCAATATTTAATTTCTCTACGGGCCGCGTCACAACCTCTACCAGCTCTTCATAAGCGTGTGACTGAGGTGGCGAATCCTCACTTTCTCTGATACTAACACTCTCCAGATCCTCAGAACTGGAGAGCTGCATCAGAGGTGCCTCAATCGGGGCGGAAGTAACCGCAGCGCGTGCTTCCAAACCCAGAGAGAAGGCACTGGATCTATCAGGTGAAGGCAGAGATAAGGCTGGGCCCATCTCTAACCCCGCTGATAGATCCATTTGCGAACCCCAAGACTGCAATCGCCGCTGTGCCTCGGCAGCAGCGGGACCAGAGCCCTGGGGAGCGCGAGCCTGAACGTCCTCGCGAAAGAACGCCAGGCGGGATCGGAGTGTCCGCAATGGAAGCACTTCACAGTGCTCACAGCCAGCGCCCTCAAGCGCTAGCTGTGCATGCTCCTTTCCCAAACAAGCAACACACAAAGTGTGTGTGTCCCCACTCGTGAGAAAACGCGGGCAGGGATGCACACACCCTGCTGCTTACTCGCCATAGTGTTTTTGTTAACGTTATTTTACTGAACTAGAAAAAAACACTTGAAAAACCACTGAACAGATATCACACAGAGCGCTACTGAAGACACAGAAGCTAGCGCGGCTTTGTTTTGGGCTGGCTTTATAGCTTCCTGGTTCGTGACGTCCCGGCTCTGACATTTTACATGTGCTTCAAGATGTCATCACACATTGCGTTCACATAGCGTCATTCGATGCAACGGGAGTTCCCTTGAAAGGGAACTTAACTAATTATGGTGGGATATTAAACCGGGTTATGTGACTATACAGTCACATGAAGCAAAATATGATTATTGAATGTTGTATTTATAGAGTAGAAAATAAATGAATGAGGAAGCACAATCAATGTCTGTGAGATTTGCACTGAGCGGGTAACATTTGGGAAGATTTGCAGGGTTTTGTGTGCTTGGTAATATTGTTAGTCATTTTTGGAAATAGGCCAATTCAGAAAAATAATCGAGTAACAAAATTACTCAATTTAATGAGGTAGACCTCCATACACACCTTTGTTTAATATTTCTCCAATCAGACCATTGCACAGACTACAATAAAACATGATAAATGACTAAGGTAATGTGATGAAAAATGAAGCAGAAATGACTTTGGGGAGGACCACTGGGGAGAAATTACTTTTTAATTTGATTTATTGCTATTCCCTCTGAGCATACACCGAAAATAACAATCACGTATGATGTGTAAGGACACAACAGTAATCGCCCACAAACACAAATCCTCTCATGTCCTGTCTTTAAAGCCTAAGGATATTGAAACAGCTGTGTCCGTGAGTGTCTCTGTGTTTTATCGTCTGTGTGTGAGACTGAACATCAAGAGCAGTGTCCCATCAAAAAACTGCAAATTGAACTTGTTTTACTTCCACTGCAAAGACTATGCCTCTCTTTATTCATTATGTGCCCAATGTGAAGGTGCCGTGTGAAATCAACAAATAAAAGTAAAGATTTATAACAAGACACATGTTGATAATGTGCTTCACAGCGTTACATCAGCTTGTTTACTCTCGGGCAGTTTGGTTAAAGTCACCATGACATCAAAATTGACAATTGTATTTTTTCTATGGAACATTGCCATATTTATTATAAAAGATGTATCCATGTACATTATTGTTTTTTTAATATTCATGTGCCCTTGTAATCTTTAATCAAATAAAACTTCCCCTCCCTCTTGGGGAAGGCTACATATCTTCTGATGGCGTGTTTATTTGCGTGTGGGCGGGACAACCTGTCACTCACATGAGACCACAGCAATAGCAAACCACAACCATCCAACAATGCAATCAATTCCCGATGGACAACATCAAGTCCCACCCTACATTTTTTTCTTGTTCGAAAATGAGCAAATTATAATAATTATTATAATATAAAATTCTTTTTCGCAACTTCCGTTTAATGCTGACTTTAAAAGGAATAGTTCCCCCAAAATGACATTTCTGTCATCATTCACTCCCCTCATGTCATTATAAACCTGTATGACTTTCTTCTGTGGAATGCAAAAGGAGAATTTTTGAATCATTTCAGCATATGTCCATTATCTTTCAAACCTCTGTTGAAAGTTTAACTAATCCTATAGCCTTTTGTGAATTGGATCAATTCATTAATTAACTCTTTCTGTTTTACTCTGCTTTATTCTAGCTTCATGCATTCTTTTTTAATCAACACTTGAACACAGGTAAGTTCAATAAATAAGCAACATTTTGAGCAAAAAGCTGAGAAAATCACAGATTCGGATCAGATCGGATTCAGAACGATAATCAAAACATAGGCTAGATGGAGTAGCTGGAGTCCATCATCACCCCTAATGCTTGCACAGTCCTGTAGCTTGACCTGGGTCGACATTTCATTCAGTAACATTAGGCATTTTCGATGTATATGCTGTTTAATGTTGATGATTGTGTTATTTTACATATGCATATGATTACATATGCAGATTACAGATCATTTGTTTCTTCTTCACCTGTGTTTTGATCAGGAGATTCTGTAGCTATTTTTCAGAGGATGTTTAATAGCCCCCCTAGCATATAACAGTGAAAACACAGAAACATGGAAAATTCCGTGTTTGTCTGGGTGAAGCGTTTTCTCACAAATAACGTAAAATTCCGTGTTTGTCGAGTGAAGCGTTTTCTCACAAATAACGTAAAATTCCGTGTTTGGCGGGGAAGCGTTTTCTCACAAATATTGTAAAATTCCGTGTTTGTCGGGAAAGTGTTTTCTCACAAACATTGTAAAATTCTGTGTTTGTCGGGGAAGCGTTTTCTCACAAATAACGTAAAATTCCATGTTTGTCGGGAAAGTGTTTTCTCACAAATATTGTAAAATTCTGTGTTTGTCGGGGGAAGTGTTTTCTCACAAATAACGTAAAATTCCGTGTTTGTCTGGGTGAAGCGTTTTCTGACAAATAATGTAAAATTCCGTGTTTGTCGGGCAAAGCGTTTTCTGACAAATAATGTAAAATTCCGTGTGTGTCGGGCAAAGCGTTTTCTCACAAATAATGTAAAATTCTGTGTTTGGCGGGAAAGTGTTTTCTCACAAATATTGTAAAATTCTGTGTTTGTCAGGAAAGTGTTTTCTCACAAATATTGTAAAATTCTGTGTTTGTCGGGGGAAGTGTTTTCTCACAAATATTGTAAAATTCTGTGTTTGTCGGGGGAAGTGTTTTCTCACAAATAACGTAAAATTCCGTGTTTGTCGGGCGAAGCGTTTTCTGACAAATAACGTAAAATTCTGTGTTTGGCGGGAAAGTGTTTTCTCACAAATATTGTAAAATTCTGTGTTTGTCAGGAAAGTGTTTTCTCACAAATATTGTAAAATTCTGTGTTTGTCGGGGGAAGTGTTTTCTCACAAATAACGTAAAATTCCGTGTTTGTCGGGCGAAGCGTTTTCTGACAAATAACGTAAAATTCCGTGTTTGTCTGGGCGAAGCGTTTTCTCACAAATAACGTAAAATTCTGTGTTTGGCGGGAAAGTGTTTTCTCACAAATAACATAAAATTCCGTGTTTGGCGGGAAAGTGTTTTCTCACAAATAACATAAAATTCCGTGTTTGTCGAGTGAAGCGTTTTCTCACAAATAACGTAAAATTCCGTGTTTGGCAGGGAAGCGTTTTCTCACAAACATTGTAAAATTCTGTGTTTGTCGGGGAAGCGTTTTCTCACAAACATTGTAAAATTCTGTGTTTGTCGGGGGGGCGTTTTCTCACAAATAACGTAAAATTCCATGTTTGTCGGGAAAGTGTTTTCTCACAAATATTGTAAAATTCTGTGTTTGTCGGAGGAAGTGTTTTCTCACAAATAACGTAAAATTCCGTGTTTGTCTGGGTGAAGCGTTTTCTGACAAATAATGTAAAATTCCGTGTTTGTCGGGCAAAGCGTTTTCTGACAAATAATGTAAAATTCCGTGTGTGTCGGGCAAAGCGTTTTCTCACAAATAATGTAAAATTCTGTGTTTGGCGGGAAAGTGTTTTCTCACAAATATTGTAAAATTCTGTGTTTGTCAGGAAAGTGTTTTCTCACAAATATTGTAAAATTCTGTGTTTGTCGGGGGAAGTGTTTTCTCACAAATAACGTAAAATTCCGTGTTTGTCGGGCGAAGCGTTTTCTGACAAATAACGTAAAATTCCGTGTTTGTCTGGGCGAAGCGTTTTCTCACAAATAACGTAAAATTCCGTGTTTGGCGGGAAAGCATTTTCTCACAAATAACGTAAAATTCCGTGTTTGTCGGGCGAAGCGTTTTCTCACAAATAACGTAAAATTCCGTGTTTGTCAGGCAAAGCGTTTTCTCACAAATAACGTAAAATTCCGTGTTTGTCTGGGCGAAGCATTTTCTCACAAATAACGTAAAATTCCGTGTTTGTCGGGCGAAGCGTTTTCTCACAAATAACGTAAAATTCCGTGTTTGTCAGGCAAAGCGTTTTCTCACAAATAACGTAAAATTCCGTGTTTGTCTGGGCGAAGCGTTTTCTCACAAATAACGTAAAATTCCGTGTTTGTCTGGGCGAAGCATTTTCTCACAAATAACGTAAAATTCTGTGTTTGTCGGGAAAGTGTTTTCTCACAAATAACATAAAATTCCGTGTTTGTCGAGTGAAGCGTTTTCTCACAAATAACGTAAAATTCCGTGTTTGTCTGGGCGAAGCATTTTCTCACAAATAACGTAAAATTCTGTGTTTGTCGGGAAAGTGTTTTCTCACAAATAACGTAAAATTCCGTGTTTGTCAGGCAAAGCGTTTTCTCACAAATAACGTAAAATTCCGTGTTTGTCTGGGCGAAGCATTTTCTCACAAATAACGTAAAATTCCGTGTTTGGCGGGAAAGTGTTTTCTCACAAATAACATAAAATTCCGTGTTTGTCGGGCAAAGCGTTTTCTCACAAATAACGTAAAATTCCGTGTTTGTCTGGGCGAAGCATTTTCTCACAAATAACGTAAAATTCTGTGTTTGTCGGGAAAGCGTTTTCTCACAAATAACGTAAAATTCGGTGTTTGGCGGGAAAGTGTTTTCTCACAAATAACGTAAAATTCCGTGATTGTCGGGCGAAGCGTTTTCTCACAAATAACGTAAAATTCCGTGTTTGTCTAGGCGAAGCATTTTCTCACAAATAACGTAAAATTCTGTGTTTGTCGGGAAAGCGTTTTCTCACAAATAACGTAAAATTCCGTGTTTGGCGGGAAAGCGTTTTCTCACAAATAAGGTAAAATTCCGTGTTTGTCGAGCGAAGCGTTTTCTCACAAATAACATAAAATTCCGTGTTTGGCGGGAAAGCGTTTTCTCACAAATAACGTAAAATTCCGTGTTTGTCTGGGCGAAGCGTTTTCTCACAAATAACGTAAAATTCCGTGTTTGTCTGGGCGAAGCGTTTTCTCACAAATAACGTAAAATTCCGTGTTTGGCGGGAAAGTGTTTTCTCACAAATAACATAAAATTCCGTGTTTGGCGGGAAAGCATTTTCTCACAAATAACGTAAAATTCCGTGTTTGTCGGGCGAAGCGTTTTCTCACAAATAACGTAAAATTCCGTGTTTGTCAGGCAAAGCGTTTTCTCACAAATAACGTAAAATTCCGTGTTTGTCTGGGCGAAGCGTTTTCTCACAAATAACGTAAAATTCCGTGTTTGTCTGGGCGAAGCATTTTCTCACAAATAACGTAAAATTCTGTGTTTGTCGGGAAAGTGTTTTCTCACAAATAACATAAAATTCCGTGTTTGTCGAGTGAAGCGTTTTCTCACAAATAACGTAAAATTCTGTGTTTGTCGGGAAAGTGTTTTCTCACAAATAACGTAAAATTCCGTGTTTGTCAGGCAAAGCGTTTTCTCACAAATAACGTAAAATTCCGTGTTTGTCTGGGCGAAGCATTTTCTCACAAATAACGTAAAATTCCGTGTTTGGCGGGAAAGTGTTTTCTCACAAATAACATAAAATTCCGTGTTTGTCGGGCAAAGCGTTTTCTCACAAATAACGTAAAATTCCGTGTTTGTCTGGGCGAAGCATTTTCTCACAAATAACGTAAAATTCTGTGTTTGTCGGGAAAGCGTTTTCTCACAAATAACGTAAAATTCGGTGTTTGGCGGGAAAGTGTTTTCTCACAAATAACGTAAAATTCCGTGATTGTCGGGCGAAGCGTTTTCTCACAAATAACGTAAAATTCCGTGTTTGTCTAGGCGAAGCATTTTCTCACAAATAACGTAAAATTCTGTGTTTGTCGGGAAAGCGTTTTCTCACAAATAACGTAAAATTCCGTGTTTGGCGGGAAAGCATTTTCTCACAAATAAGGTAAAATTCCGTGTTTGTCGAGCGAAGCGTTTTCTCACAAATAACGTAAAATTCCGTGTTTGGCGGGAAAGCGTTTTCTCACAAATAAGGTAAAATTCCGTGTTTGTCGAGCGAAGCGTTTTCTCACAAATAACGTAAAATTCTGTGTTTGGCGGGAAAACGTTTTCTCACAAAGAACGTAAAATTCCGTGTTTAGCGGGAAAGCGTTTTCTCACAAATAACGTAAAATTCCATGTTTGTCAGGAAAGCGTTTTCTCACAAATAACGTACAATTCCGTGTTTGTTGGGGAAAGAGTTAAAAATCCAGCTCAAAAGAATTTGTTAATGTTTCAGAGAATAACAATATACAGCAAATGTTGGTCTGTTCATCACGTACAAGCTGTAATTGTATAAAATCAGAAGAATTGGAATACAGGGCATGGACCAATTTTATGATACTTTTAGAGTCAATCAAAAATGGTTGTGGTGTTATGGTGGCCATTTTGCAGCCTGACAGCTTTGGTTTTCGTTCACCTTCATTAACAAAAGTGGCCAAGACATTCCTCATAAATTCACCTTAAATGTTCTACGGAGGAAAGAAAGTCAGGAGGGTGAGTAAATAATAACTTTTTACCTCCTTTTTAACTATCTATTTCTTTAATGACAATCAAATGTTTATTCCCTTTTTCCCCTGCTGTGAAGCCTCTGGGTCAGAAACAACTCAAACTTTCTGGAAGTGAGGAAGCGCAGTGACTCGTCAACGCTCTCAGACGGAGGGCTCTATGAAACTGCACTGGCTGCATTTTTCGAAGCTTATGCAGACAACCGACATCTTCACTGTTCCTACAGTATATAACAACAAACAGTCCAATACATTCATGCTTACATTAACTCTATTTTAAACCAGACTAGACTGTTTAATTTTCTTCCAGAAAGATAAGCGAAATGGCTGCTGTCTGAGTGACAATGAAATGTGCACGGTAAAGTTGCCAAGCCGGCCAGCGAAAATGACGACGGAAAATGGGCCAAAACTGAAAGAACACTAAACCCAGACGTACCCAAATAGACAGAAACACACACACACACACACATAGTATTCCCTCTCCTCTCCCTCTCTCTCACATCCTTTGATATAAGGTGCTACAAAGCAATGAGGGAGAGAGAAACTAGCTGTGCATTAATATTTTAAAAAGGGCATCCGCTACTTTTGATGCACGGACCTTTATGTAAATCAGGAGGAAGATACAGGTCCCTGAGGAGCATGTGCAGCTTTATAGTTTGTTCTGGATTTTTCTTTTTTCTTGATGAATCTAAATGAACTTTTCACACTCCCTCTGCAACCTCTGCTCAGTGCTGAGACAAAGTTAAACTTGCCCACCAGCCGTGAGAGTTTGTAAGAGCACATGACTGTATATGTGTATAGTGCAGTCATGAATCATGTGGGCAGAACTGTAGACCACGTGGCTCAGCAAAATATGCATTTGTTTCCTGTTAACATTAATTAAGTCGATGAGAGCTCTGGACAAATTGGAAATAAATGAAAATAGATTGCAGCATTAGCAAAAATGGTTTAGAACACAGCTATGCCATTGATCACATTTGACTCAAAGGATCTCAGTTTCAGTGTAAAATTAGATGCTATTATAGGGCCAAATTGTTTTAAAAGGTCTGATTGGAAGTCAAATTTTCTAATTTGACATCTCTTTGTGAAATGTCTGTCATCAACATAAGAAATTATCTTTTGTCATCCCACTTGGTTTTGTCAATCACAGATTTATTTGTAAAGCACTTTGAGTTGCATTTCTTGTATTACATATGCTATACAAATAAAGTTTATTATTATTATTATTACCTGTTTTACTAGCCCCCTGTCCTTGCTTGCTTGCAGAACTTGATTTCACCAAGTGCAACATGTTCCTGGATCAACATCTTTGTCTTGTCAAGTTTAGGCTTACAACCAAGGTTAGGTGCTTAATGTTATTCACATATCATTTCCCTCTGATTTTAGAGATAACTTGGATTCACTGTAAAAAAAAAAATAATAATAATAATAAAAAATAAATAAATAAAAAGGCAAATTGTGGAAATTGACAATTACATATTGGCTCAATAGCTATAATTGATAATTAAAATAATTATATAATTATTAAATAATTAAATAATTATCCCAGTGCAAAAAGATGCGTTATACTAATCATAACTTAACGTCTTCACTTAAAATTAAAGAGTTATATTCACCTAACATATTTAATTGTGCTCAGTCAATCTATCAAGTCGAAATGAAAAATCTGTGTTGGCTGAACAAGTCCTACATCCAAAAAACGGTATACGTATGCGCAAAATCGAGTAGCATGAAGGCTGCATTTTCAGGACTGCATTTCTAGGACCCTACCAATGATTTCATTGATTAATTGATTTATTGTCCTAACCAACCCCTAGTCCTAAACCTATACCCGTTGGTAACCCTGTTGAAATATTTCAACTAATTTAAGTAATTAAGTTTAAAATGGCTGTGCCTGCTGTCTCCTCTGTTGGCAAATGCGAACTAGCAGAGCCAATCCAGCCGGTGCTGAAGACCGAAACAAACTTCCCAAGACAATACAGATATTTATCGTCAAGTTTCAAGACATGATGGTGAGTTTTGAGCACTGAAATTATTCTCCAAAAATTTGCTTTAAGTTGAATTAATTTGTTTTGTGTTTTTTTTCTCGGTTACCACATAATTATCTTATGGTAGCCAATAGTTTTATTTTCCTCATGTCACATATGTCTAAAATAATAAGTAATAAGAAACATTAAGATTGCAGACCTGAAAGCTCTTTTGGGGCATATTGCCTTTTAACATCAAACACGTCAATTTCGTGAATTTCTCATTCATCCGTTCATTTTTTTTATCGCTCGTGAATTTTAAGCAGTCCTGAAAACTGGATATATTTACATAACACAAAATAAACGATAAAGCTAAATCTACATCGACTGACACAAGTCTCATCCTCATTATATAATTAAGTAGGCTAACTTCTGTTCTGTCACTTGCCAGATGTGATGCAGGGGAACTTGATATATATATATATATATATATATATATATATATATATATACAAACACAACATTTAATTCACCATATAATTTGCTTTAGTACAATTCATTCTAACTTTGGGGAAAAGCAAGTCTCGCATTTAGTATTTCTCACACAATATGGGTCTTTATAAACGAAAATGCTGCCTTTATATTTTAGTGAGGGGTCCTTTGAGAAGAAATCATCATGTTCGGGTGTCCTTTATATTAAAGGTGTGAAAACCCCTGTCCTCACTGAATGGCACAATTATTTTGCTCTATTAGATTTGCAAAGAGCTCAATTTTAGAATAATGCTGTGCTAATTATGGTTAAATTAAAACATCACACTGCTTAAATGTCTGTAATGGGTCCAGTAATTTGAAAGTGACTCTCAGCTGGCTTTGAGTCTTCATTTTGGTTCATATACCCCTCTTGCATTTTAAAAGAGATCTCAGGAATGAAATATATCTGCTGAGTGGACAACCAGAGATAATGGGATATAATGTAAATCAGATGTAGATTGAGAGTTTTTTCAGCCTCACGGTCATTCAGCCGGACTGATTTCCCCAAATCATTCATGCCACTGGAGGTAAGACTCATCTCAGAGGGTTAACTTTTAAACTCTCAGACCTTTAGATCTGTTCACTTTTTTTCTTACAGCAGAATTGGCGATGAAATTTAATGCTTGTTCATGCATAAACATGAGCTGTAAAAAATCCACTTCTGCACTTTACCTGTCTGTGTAGTGTTGAAGTCACAAAACCTCCCCATCTGTTTCTGAGGAGGTGATGGTGTGTCTTACTTCAGCTTATAGAAATTGTCAAACTTTTAATGGCTAAAATGAAAGATAGTTCTATCCAAAGGCTGTTTGAGTTGGTTTGCAGTCTTCAAAGAAAATCAGCCTTCCCACACATATCGAGTTTTGCTTTCCATTCTCTTTACTTATGTAAGATTTTCATGTCAGATCTCATTTGAATAATCGACGGAAAAGATTCTTTTCTGTTGCCCACAATACAATCTGAACAATCTTTTTTATACACTTCCATTACAATGCAACTGCATTGCCAAATGCTCCGTCAATCAGAAAATTATATAATCTTCTTTTGACTGTCTCCAACATGTGATGGCAATAAGTTGCAGCAGACGGAGGTAAAGACAAACAGATATGCTGTTCTGTGCGGTATTGATACGGTTCTGCTACTGTGTGTGGTTGACAGTGATTAATGATGTCATAAAGACCTCACATATTCCAGTCACCAATGCTTTCAAGACCACGGCTCCTCTGACAGCCCATGGGTCAACATAAGCGTGCGCTCTGCGTTGCAAGTACAATGTACCAGGTGAGCTACTGGCCAAGTTTAGTAGGCTACGCCAGGAAAGTCATACTCTTCAACTCTTCTGGGAAGGCTTTCCACAAGGTTTAGAAGTGTGTTTATGGGAATGTTTGACCATTCTTCTAGAAGCGCATTTGTGAGGTCAGGCACTGATGTTGGATGAGAAGGCCTGGCTCGCAGTCTCCACTCTAATTCATCCCAAAGGTGTTCTATCGGGTTGAGGTCAGGACTGAGTGCAGGCCAGTCAAGTTCCTCCACACCAAACTCGCTCATCCATGTCTTTATGGACCTTTCTTTGTGCACTGGTGCGCAGTCATGTTGGAACAGGAAGGGGCCATCCCCAAACTGTTCCCACAAAGTTGGAAGCATGAAATTGTCCAAAATGTCTTGGTATGCTGAAGTATTAAGAGTTCCTTCATTCACTGGAACTAAGGGGCCATGCCCAACCCCTGAAAAACAACCCCACACCACAATCCCCCTCCACCAAACTTTACACTTGAGTGTACAGCTTTGCACTGAGCTCCCCATGAGAGCGACCCATTCTTTCACAAATGTTTGTAGAAGCGTCCATGGAAGTGATTGGAACACCTGAATTCAATGATTTGGGTGTCCCAATACTTTTAGCAATATAGTGAAAGTCTTTATTAATCAATAATCTGCCCCTGTAATCATAATTTGTGGGGAAAGGAATAAAAGTTGATGGCCATTCATTTCAGCTGGAAACTGCAATGCATTAGATGTGTTTTTGGAGTTTTACAAAAATGTAGGTAAAGGCCAATTTTTCCAGTGAGCCTATTTATTCGTCAGTTGCTTAAGAATTCAACCCCTCGCGAGCTAAAGCACGGCCTCTTTATCTCATTCGTGGTGTTTTCCCACAGGAGACAACTAAAATACCCAACATCAAGCCCCCTTCCCTTCTGATGTGCACATTTGGGCTGTGTAATGGCTGATAAAGGTGTCCAGCCATGGGCATAAAATAGATCCTAAATGCCGCATGCTACCGGAGAACAGACTGCCACTCAGACTTAACTGGAGTCTTATTAATTCGGTGTTGGAGTTAATTTTCATCTCAGCGGCCTGAGCGAAAACAGAATGTAAATGACTTACACATGTCAAGTTTGGTCATCTCCGTTCTCTCTCTCTCTCTCTCTCTAATCCAGCCACTTGAGGAGGAAAAATTAATGTGGCATCGGTCTGTGTTGTTTTAAAATTTGCAATAGATTTTGGAAGATAACGCATTAAAATGGCATTTCCAAAAAAAAAATGTTGGTGTCTTCAGGACGAATATGAACCTACAGTACACTAAATATGTATGTGAATCTCATACAGTTGCAGTGCATTCGTTGTGGGAATATTTAATTGACTATTTCTGCAGGTTACATCAGTAGATGGTGACAAAAATGCCTGTTTTAATGGGTGAGTCATTTAAATAATTAATTCAAATTATTAATTATAAAACACCAGTTCATGCAGGAACAATGCAAGTAAGTAATATGAATCATTCACTCAAAAACACCATGCCTGCATCCGAAATCACATACTCTGAGTAGGCACTTCTTTTGAATTAGTATTTATTACAGTTTATGTAATATAAATGTGTGTAGTATGAATGTTTTTATTGTCATATGACCTACCAGCACCAGTTGCTTCACTGCCATTTACAAATCATCTACAGTTGCCTCAAGGGATAGTAAATAATCCATTGGATGTGCACTTCAGGGTCACCGTGATTTTGCCAATAAGACATGTTCCTGGATCAACATATTTTGTTGATCCTGGAACAACATTCCTGTCCGAAAACCCTACTCATAACTGAAAATCAGAGGGAAATGATAGGTGGATAACATTGATGTAGAAGCTCCTAACCCTGGTTGTCAGGTTTTCAGTCCATCAGTCGTATTTTTTAAACTCCATTGTTGATTTGAATAGCAAACAACTCTTACTGCAACAGACTTTTAAAAATGGTGGTTGAAATAAAATGCTGCGTGAACTCAACCAATCAGCATGTTCAGTGCTCAAGTCCCACCCCGGAAAGTTCCTTTCTGAGGGGGACATTTTTACCCGGAACTTAATTTAGACCCTGGTCCCTGCAGTCGAAACACACAGAGTACCACCCCAAAGTCCCTAGATCCTGGGGAAAGTTCCTGCGGTGGAAACGTGGCTATAGATGTTGATCCAGGAACATGTTGCACTTGGTGAAATCATGTTCACCCATACAGTCTGCACATTCGGATGCAGCCACTGTTTTATGAATCGGTATGAGTCAGTACAATGTGTTGCTTATCTCTTTCCATTGGCAGAGCAAAACTATACAATGTACACTCACCTAAAGGATTATAAGGAACACCATACTAATACTGTGTTTGACCCCCTTTCGCCTTCAGAACTGCCTTAATTCTACGTGGCATTGATTCAACAAGGTGCTGAAAGCATTCTTTAGAAATGTTGGCCCATATTGATAGGATAGCATCTTGCAGTTGATGGAGATTTGTGGGATGCACATCCAGGGCACGAAGCTCCCGTTCCACCACATCCCAAAGATGCTCTATTGGGTTGAGATCTGGTGACTGTGGGGGCCATTTTAGTACAGTGAACTCATTGTCATGTTCAAGAAACCAATTTGAAATGATTCAAGCTTTGTGACATGGTGCATTATCCTGCTGGAAGTAGCCATCAGAGGATGGGTACATGGTGGTCATAAAGGGATGGACATGGTCAGAAACAATGCTCAGGTAGGCCGTGGCATTTAAACGATGCCCAATTGGCACTAAGGGGCCTAAAGTGTGCCAAGAAAACATCCCCCACACCATTACACCACCACCACCAGCCTGCACAGTGGTAACAAGGCATGATGGATCCATGTTCTCATTCTGTTTACGCCAAATTCTGACTCAACAGAACCATCTGAATGTCTCAACAGAAATCGAGACTCATCAGACCAGGCAACATTTTTCCAGTCTTCAACTGTCCAATTTTGGTGAGCTCGTGCAAATTGTAGCCTCTTTTTCCTATTTGTAGTGGAGATGAGTGGTACCCGGTGGGGTCTTCTGCTGTTGTAGCCCATCCGCCTCAAGGTTGTGCGTGTTGTGGCTTCACAAATGCTTTGCTGCATACCTCGGTTGTAACGAGTGGTTATTTCAGTCAAAGTTGCTCTTCTATCAGCTTTAATCAGTCGGCCCATTCTCCTCTGACCTCTAGCATCAACAAGGCATTTTCGCCCACAGGACTGCCGCATACTGGATGTTTTTCCCTTTTCACACCATTCTTTGTAAACTCTAGAAATGGTTTTGTGTGAAAATCCCAGTAACTGAGCAGATTGTGAAATACTCAGACCGGCCCGTCTGGCACCAACAACCATGCCACGCTCAAAATTGCTTAAATCACCTTTCTTTCCCATTCTGACATTCAGTTTGGAGTTCAGGAGATTGTCTTGACCAGGACCACACCCCTAAATGCATTGAAGCAACTGCCATGTGATTGGTTGATTTAGATAATTGCATTAATGAGAAATTGAACAGGTGTTCCTAATAATCCTTTAGGTGAGTGTAGATTGCAATATTTTGTCTAAAATCTGTTATTAACATCACATAACACTTGCAATCCAACTCTTGCTTCATAGTATATATCATTTTTTTTATAAATAATGACCATCTAAAAATACTCATATCAATGGTAAGTAATATTTGATAATGTTAAAAACAATGGGGCTGTAAAAAACATAAACAATAAAGTTAGGAAAACATTGACCTTCATAATCAAATACACACACGATCATCCACACTCCACAACATCTGTTCAGTGTTCACATAAATCATTTCCCTCATATGGTGTGTGGCATTATACTATATGCAGTAAAATAAAATAAAAAATAAATATTGAAATTCTCTTCATGGCAGTGGTTGGTTTAACCTCATCTCCAGACATTAGGACTTCTAGCATGGAAAACCCCAGCTATCTGTCAAGTTGGCTAGAGCGGGCAGCACATGTTCCTGTGGATTCAGATGGCCAGTCAAGGGGATCTCTCAGCAGAGAACCCCTCAGACTGACAGTTGCATGCTGGGACATCACTATGAATCAACCCTCACCAATGCTTTGATGCCACCAAAACACGAAAGAAACTCTTGTTCTTGATAAATTGCCTTTAGGAAGAAAAAAACTACTTTTGACACATTGTGGAGGAAGAAAAGTCATAGGAAGAAAAATTACAGCCGTAGCATATTATGTTTTACTCTGTTTTTGCCCCTATGTTCCTGTCACAGAAGTTTGACAGATGTGCTTTAAACTTGCAAAATTACATTTTGATGTGTTTTTCTTCATACTGTAGAAGTAAACTCATAACTATAATGTCATTTCTGATAGAATTAGGCAAATTAAGCCGATCACCCGCTGGTCAAATTCACCGTCTTCATCTGTTCTTAAATCAGGCCTGATATTGAACAATGCAGTGCCACCTTTTCCACAGGATAGTGTCAGAGAGGCTGGTCTATGTGTCGAACTGACCGACCAGTGTCCCCTGGGGCTCCTTTGGTGTAACGGAGCTGATATCTGTTGCTGGCGCTTCTTTTCCTGTCAGTTAACGGACAGATAAGCTACGGCACACTGTCCCTGCTGAGGGCAATCAAACCCTGAGTGGCTTCTCAGAACACTTTTGGACCACACCAGGTTGACAGTTTCAGGGGGAACGAAGAGGAGGAAAGAGAGAGAGAGAGAGGGAGAGAGAGAGAGAGATGAAATAAGCTTAAGTAAAAGAAAGGGAAAATGTACTCTTGCCAGACATGTCGGTTTTGCTGAACCTGAGAGCCCTGTCATAAACTGACTATAGCCGGTCCCTATAGAAAACCTGCTGAAGGATAACATAGTTCACTCCAGCTACTGCAGTACAGCTCAGAGAGTGTATGGTATACTGACAGTCTTGTGTTCACTTCAACTTGATATGTTGATTCTCAGAAGGATTTCTAATAAAAAACTACCTCAGAGACGTGATATTTTTATCTCAGAGCAAAACAACTATTTTCTGTAGTCATATACTTTTTTACAATGTATAGCTGATTCATAATTATATCCATTGCCATGTGTAATGAGAAAAGAATCTTTTACCTACAATGCTCTAATTGTCAAGAGACACAACTTTTAATGCAAGAGCATTATGTATTTAGAGTGCAAACAGCAACAAATACAGCCAATAAATATCTATTAGCTAGTTTTCGAGCTAGCCATTTTTTTTGTACAACCTCTATTACTGTTTCAGGCTTTCTCATCGCAACTAGTGTGACCTATTAATGTTGATTTTCATCGAAGTGCAGCTTCTGCAACTTTTGACATTGCTTTGTATTTTTTAATTCAATTCAATGTGGTGTGATGTGAAGAATATTGAGCAGGCCAATGATTTCAGCTTTGTCCAGTACATTATATATTGTTTATGACTGAGAATGTTTTTCATTTTGCGTTCAGTCACTTTCTGTGAATACCAACTTGCTCTTGACCACATTATATTCGGGGAATGATATTTGTTTAAAATTAAGGATGGTCTGGATGGTGTGAATGCAGTGATATTTGGATTTGTGATATTTTGTCATTTTTCAAGCGGAGTTAGATAAAGTAAGAATTATGCAGCAAAACACATTTGAATTTGTTAGGTGACAGAGTAAGCAAATACACTGCAGAAAAAGGATTTTTTTACTCTGTATTTTTGTCTTGTTTTCCCATACAAACATCTAAACATTTTAGTGACCCGGGACGTCATTCATTACCTTTCTCCTCATTCATTTTTTAAAGTTGGACATCAACCTTTTTAGTATTCCTTAATCAATTCATTATAAACAATATAACAAGAAAAAAAAAGAATACAATTATAAAAGAATGCCCGTTTTCCCATTCATGTTTTTGTAAAATATTAAATGGGGTCGCTAACGACCTGAGGTGTGTAACAGTGTAAGAATTTTTTTTTTCCTGCACAAAAATGATTGACTCTTTGATGACTGAATAAGTGCAATTCACCTTTATTCCTCAAGGTGGCGATGTCTGATACACAATGAAGTGACAATTCACTCAAAGTTACCACAGGCAGAAAACAAAAGAATAGGAAGAATCATCAGCAACACTTGAAATGGCTCAGTGATTTACTGCAGAGCAAGTACTGACAAAATCAAACATTAGTGTCAGTGTCACTTGATGGTGGATCCTGTGAAGAAGCTGTCAGCGATCAAAATATTGATTTAGAAGATGATAGTTTTGAGAATATGTTTGAGATGGTGAATATGAGCCAGATGCTGAATGTACTGGGAAATGAGCTCTGACGAGGACAGTGATGATGTTATAAAACATCTGCTCAAACTGAAACGTTCTTCTGTAATTGTTATATCAGGAGAGTTTTATATTATCGTCATGACAAGTAGAGATCCATCCGTGTTAGATATAGATCCAGGTCGCTGAAGATTGGTGTAAAATTTGCATTTAAGGGTTAAATCAAGATATTTCATTGAGAAGCAAAATTGCATAACATTTTGTTTTCTGAAAAAATAATCAAAATTAAGTGACATTATGCTTAAAACAATAACTAATATCTTCCAATGGGGTAAGAAAAATAAACCTGTTTTCCCTTTAAATTAAAGGGATAGTTCACCCAAAAACTGTATGAGTTTCTTCCTTCTGCTGAACACAAAATAAGTTATTTTGAAGAATGTTTGTAACCAAACAGTTGTGAGAGACCATTGACAATTGAAAAAAAAAAAACACACAAAAAACAATTATTTAATTACATTTTAGTATAAACACGCATTTAATGAACATAATCTAGCAAACATTTATAATTCATTTAGGGATGAAATGTTGCATATGTAGCAATCAAAGTATTTATCATAATGTAGAAGAACAATGTTTGTAACCAAACAGTTATGAGACACCACTGACTTCCATAGTATGGAATAAAAATACTGAAAAAACTAGTTTTTAATTATATTTCAGCATAAACATACATTGCTAGACAGGTAATGAACATAATCTAGCAAACATAATTTAGGGATGATGTCAGAAAGATATCTGTGCTCCTGTTGTTCATAAATACCAGTAGTGACGTTGTACATTGCCATGTCACCAGAAATAGAGCCATCAGTGTCTCAGTGTGTAGTGTACATGATATACTGATTCACAATCTAGGGAGCTGTTAGTCTCTTTAACACATGCAAGTGTGCTATTGCTAGGTAGAACTTAACTGCAAAAAAAGTAAGTTAATATGATGTTTATGCAATCAAACTGTATAAGTTGGCTTTATCATGTGTCAAATTTTATCATATCAAAGTTTATCATATGTATAATTACATTGCATTTAATATGCTGGTGTAGTACAATTTTGAGTTTGTTAACTTAAAAAAATCTTGATGTAACTGAGTTCTGCCAACTTATACCTACATAACTTTTCAGTTAATGGCTTAATGTATCCAGTTCCATATACAGTTATGCAAAGTGTGGCTTGTATAATGTCGATGACACTTGAAGACAGAGGTCGGTTTCTTTACTTGGCTTCTTGCAAAGGTTTTTTCATTTGTTAAATGAAATCTGGATTTCATTTATATTGTTGATGCATTTAGTGTCAATAAAGGGGCTCTTGAGTCTCTGATAAGGCTGTGGGTGTACATAAGACAAAAAAGAAACCCTGGACCAGACATACCAACAGACATTCATGGTCAATTCATTGATTTTAGAAATAATAAATGGCAGCAGCTTTCTTTGCGCATTGAAAGAATATTCAGTAAGTTTTTGAGAATGAGGCATTGAGAACATTCCAGGTATCCTCACATAATGCAGCATCATCAACCCTTCATAACTGAGCTGTTTTAATGACTACAGAACCAAATTAATGACTCCAGAAATCAGATTCCCACACAGACAACCAGGGACAGTTTAAGTCATTTTCTCCCCACCCATTCACTGCATCTTTCTTGTGACAGGAAAAGTTGTGGCGTTGCTGACCTTAATTTCATCTCCTCATCATGCTGCTATAGATCTCTGTGGAGCGCTTCACCGTGCTAAACAACGACTTCTCTCGCATAACTTATCTCCCTCCCACACACACACACACCTCAAGAACACCAGCGTCGGCCTAGCAGCACATTTCTACAACTCAGTGCCTGCCATCAGCATCACTCACAATGAGGTCTACAGCGGATGACTAGTAATAAAAGGCAGAAGGCTTGACTTCTGGGTAGATGTGGGAGGACAGTTGTACAAGCTGAATAGAAACGCATAGATGTGCAACAAATAACCATTTTAACCGTAGTAATGTTTTGTAGCATCATTTGATGTATTAAAATGTAACATGTATCTGTAAACAATATTCTTTAAAAAAAAAATGTGTTCAAATATCATTATAGATTAATATGTTCATACTGAATATCATTTATATTCACTATAATAATAAATATAGCTGCAAGCAGCAATTATCAGGGCCAAGCACAAAGAACATAAGTCAAGCCAACATGCAACAACGACCAATTAAAGACATATTAAGCAAAATGGCTGAAAAATCAAATACAGTCACTAGTAATGTGATTTAATTGTCTATCACTTTTGACCAATAGGTGGCGCTGTGACCAAATTCATGTGGTGTGGTCAGAGTGAGGTGACAATGACACATGCCATGTTTGGCGTTGCAAAGATACAGCCTCAGAGTCATTTTGGCATCATGCCTCAACTTTGTTGCTGCAGTATACGAAAACAGCTTCGTCTATCGACATGAAATCCATACATTTTTGTCGGCACAGTCTGAAGATGATACGATTTGATTTTGATGTAAATCGGACAAACGGACAGGAAGTTCAGCCGACTATGGGAAAATTGATACATTTTCATTACAATAGGCTAATTTAATCAAAAGTTGTTAGCATTTTTGTTATTTAATTATAACTTTTGACCACAAGGTGGCGCTGCCCCGGACTTTTTTGAGTCCATTCAGGACATGGAGCCGAAAACACATGCCGATTTTCGTAAGGATATGCCAATGCGTTTGTAAAATGTAGCATTTTACAACAAAATTCAAAATGGCCGACACCCTAAATGGCCGATATTTTTCATATCTCCTGAACACTAGGTGGCACTGTGCCAAAATTGTGCAGGTAGCCTCAGGTCATGGTTGTCATAACACACACCAAGTCTGGTAAGAATACGTGTTGCGGAATTTTAACCTCAGGTGGCGCAGTGCCACCTCATGTTCATTTTGGCGGGCACTTTGTCGAACTCGTTCGCGCGTTATTCGAGAATGGCTTGGCGAATCAACTTGAATTCCATAACTTTTTTTGTCGGCATGGTCTGAAGATGATCTGGTTAAATTTTCGTGAAAATCTGAGCAACGGCCTAGGAAGAGTTTGAAAAAGTAGGTTTTTCTGAAAATTAAAAATGGTGGAAAAATTTTCATGACGTCTTGAGCCAAGGAATTAGAGTAAAAAATATTTTGTTTCTAGCCTTATGGTTCAAAAGTTATTAGCATAAACATGAGTGCAAATTTGGACAGTTGGTGGTGCTAGAATGATTGAGTTAGAGACTCCAAATTTGCTATGATGACAGTTCAGACTGTCCTCTATCAGTGTGCCAAATTTCATAACTTTCCCGTAAGTGGTTCTATGGGCTGCCATAGACTCAAGAGCGGAGAAACAGAAGAAATGGAAGAAGAATAAGAAGAAGAAGAACGACAACAGATACAATAGATGCCTACGCACCTTCGGTGCTTGGCCCCTAATAATAATAATTATTATTATTATTGAGCGCATTCCTGGTTTTTACTCCCTGTATTATAGAGACAATTTAGTCTATTAGTTAACTCTGTAGGCCTAACATGCAAATTAAAGAGCAAAACCAATGAAAATATGTTAATTGGTAAATTTGTTTCTACCAAAGAATCTCATGCTTAATTGTCATGATAAAATATAATAGTTTATATTAAACAGAAGGCATAGATTATTATTATTATTATTATTATTATTAACACATTTGTGATTTTTACTCTGAGACAGTATAGCCCAGATTAGTTAAAAAAGCAAAACCAATTAAAGTACGTATTCATTTATTATTGAATATTTTATTAATCTAAAATAAAACAGAAGGCAAGGCATACAATATTATTAATAATTACTATTATTATTGAGTGCATTTCTGGTTTTAGAGACACTATAGCCCAAATTAGTTAACGCTGTAGGCCTAATATGCAAATGAAAGAGCAAAAACCAATGCAAGTTATGTGTTTCTACATGCTCTCCTCTGTGATTATATTTCAAAGAGGCACCCTCTTAATTTTGAAATCACTGAGAAAACTCGACCTAATTTCTTGAAAGAATGTCTACACATGAAAAAGGCAAGGCGGTCTTTGAAGTCTAGAATTAGACACATGAACTCTTGCCCCTCCTTTAGTTCAATGACGCCTTATCAGTTCTGCTTCTTATTTATTCATAATTTGACTTAATGCTTTTGAAGCATTCAGACAACTTATCCGCAGCAAAACACTCCACATACAGGCGTTTGCAAATGTTAGGACATAGCCTATATTCAAAGGCAGTGATTAATATTTCATATCAGCCTTCAGGATTAGAGAAAGGGTAATGCAGATGAATTGCCCCAAGACAAAGGTTTCTCACTTTAATGCTGCCATTCCCTTAAATATTTAAAGTAATAAAGTGCCGTTTATTTTTTCAGTCTAACAACGGTTTTAGCAGAATAGCGATCATTTCGAAATAACTTCACCAAATGTTATGTGAATCAGTCACGCTCTATGGCCACTTTGCTGCCTAACCATTCTAGCGAAATAACGTGAAAGCCACCAATTGTGCTGTCTTTGTAGTCTCCTGTAGGAAGGCTCAGACTATGAAAGCATTTATTCTTTCACTCAGCTCGTGCTCGCAGCTCCTCAGAAGAGACAGCGGGCAGCTGAAGGACTGTAATTAGCACCTGAAGGCTAATTCTCACTCAGAGTTTATTTTTCGATTAAGGGCAGCATGGTGGTCTTACTGTGTCACAGTGACCATTCATTGGAAACGGTTCAGGGGCCATATTCACAAAACATTTTATCTTACCACTAAGAGTTCTCCTAAATAGCAGTAGTTGAAGTTAAAGGATTAGTTCACTTCAAAATGAAAATTTCCTGATATCTTACTCACCCCCATCTCATCCAAGGTGTTCGTGTCTTCAGTCGAAAAGAAATTACGTTTTTTGAGGAAAACATTCCAGGATTTTTCTCCATATAATGGACTTCTATGGCAACCAACGGTTGAAGGTCCAAATCAATGCAGTTTCAAAGGCTTCGAAGGGCTTCAGAGGGATAGATAGGGTCTTATCTAGCAAAACCATCTGTCATTTTCCAAACATTTTTTTAAATGTATATACTTTTTAACCTAAATTGCTCATCTTGCGCTGCCCTGCGGAGCACCACGGATTAATCATGTCGGAAAGGTCACGGTAGACGTAGGCAGAAGTACCGCCCCCGTGCACATGCGAAGACTAATACAAACGCCCTTTAGCAAAAAGCGGTAAAACAACGATGTCGGACGATTTTGAAGTTGAAGACGGAGTGTTTTTTGGTAAAGGGTGTTTGTATTAGTCTTCGCACGTTCGCTTGGGTCGGTGCTTCCGCCTACGTCTAGCGTGACCTTTCCGACGTGATTACGCAATCCGTGGCGCTCTGCAGAGCAGCGCAAGATGAGCAATTTAGGTTAAAAAGTATATACTTTTTTATTTTTATTTAAATGTCTAGTTTTGCTAGATAAGACCCTATTCCTCGTCTGGGATCGTGCGAGCTGAAGCCCTTCGAAGCCTTTGATACTGCATTGATTTCGACCTTCAACCCGTTGGTTGCCATAGAAGTGCATTATGTAGAGAAAAATCCTGGAATGTTTTCCTCAAAAAACTTAATTTCTTTTCGACTGAAGAAAGAAAGATACGAACACCTTGGATGAAATGGGGGTGAGTAAAATATCAGGAAATTTTCATTTTGAAGTGAACTAATCCTTTAGTTTCCTCTTAAAACCTATTCGCAAAGCTGCTGAGACTTTTACTAAAGAACAGAGAGAAGTCTTAAGCTAAGAGAAAGGGCAGGGTTTTGAGAATAAATAGAAATACTGTCGAACGAGGTATCATGTTGCCATATTTACATAAAGGTTTTAAAGTAAAAATGTTGCCATCAAATAAAGGTTTTAAAAAGTAGGCTAAGTGTCACTAATTAAACAAGTATGTTCAGCTATTTGTCAGCTTCTTACATGTCTGCATCTCGAGAGATTGCAGAATTCAAGCAACAAATGATGTTTGAAGTTCAAAATGTTCAAATGGTCTATCTAATCAGCTCAAGAGGACCGAGGCATATATACAACACAGCCAACTCACCTAGTTACCTCAACAGTTTTCTGCATCCCTCCGACGTAACCTCAGAGTTTTATTCTCCATCATTCAATGCATATTGCCTGTACATAAATGAACCTTTATGTTATGTCACTGCAGATTAAAATCTATAAATGTAAATATTTACTGCATTTATAAGGGGAGAAGGCTCAGCACCCATGCAAGGCTCTATCGCCTGTTGCCTCAATGGTGTACAGTTCCGGGGGGGTTAATAAAGGCCTTCTGAAGCAAATTGTTATTCGCTTATTACAATAGCGCAGTATTTTTGTGTTATTTAAAGGACGTGTTAGTAATGTGCGACTATAGGCAGGTGCACAACGCGTGTACACTCTGCTTATTACACACACAGGGATGCGCAGCAGCACACAAACATTTTTTAAATATTAAAAATTAAATAATTCAGTGTTCAGTCTTTCCACTCACAAATTCTGCCATGTAAATAGTGAATCCGCCATGGTGCAAGCGCAACTGGCTTTTAAAGGGAATGGGAGATGAGACTCTGATTGGTTTATTGTACGTTACGCCCAAAACACACCCATGATTTATTAAGAGACTAGGTACGCACCTTTTGGACCATGCACCTGGCGTGCCAAATGTTTTTTTCCGTCGTTAAACTAGCAAAAGTGGATTCGGAAACGCCCTAAATGTGCACCTGCGCCATGCGCTTCAGACCATGTGCTCATCGTTAAAATAGGGCCCAAGATGTTTTGTGAAATCGGCCCCAGATTTGATTTATGCACATGTCTGTATGTCTCATATGCATGTGTACTGTAAATACTCCATTCTCAGTCACACAAGCTATCAAACTGAATACTAACAATCAATGACAAAATAACAAGCTAAAGGCTACAGAACGAAGGTGTCAAAGAGAATGGAATGAAAAAAAAAAAGTGCTGATGTTAACAGCAATTACATAATTATCTCTAAACGGAGGAAGCTGGGAACACCTAGTAACAGCTTTGCATACGGGTGTTAATGTTCCTTCCCTCTCCAGCTGTTGTGCTCTCACCTGCCATTGTGTAGCTTGTAGTGTTACAATGTGCCTGTAGAGGGAGACAAAATTCATTCTTTACTGTACAGATTAGCTTTGTTTTGGTGAACAATTTTAACCTAAGAAATACATATAAAACATCAGCGCAGTTTAAAAAAAGAATATAGTAAGTAAACATAAGGTATCCTTTCAGCACAAACATAAACTAAATCTTTAGTACTTCCATAAGTTAAAACTATTTTAAATCATGCACTTTCAAACTGTCATATTAATAACATAACAAAAGCTGTTTTTTATTGTACAGAAATCAGGTCTGATTCAAAACACATATGGAGGTGGTTTGAAATGCGACTCCAATCAGATTTTTACAGAAGCATCTCTAGCTGCTCGGATTTCAATATAATCCAAATATAAATGAGGGTCAAAGGCACATTTTGATTGTCGTACCTGGAAACAAATCACATTCTTGGCAATCGAAGGTGTTAATGTTTCTATGCACTGGAGGAAAAAGCATAGTAAAACAATGTAATATAAAAAAATAAAGCAAACATCTGTGAGCATGCTAATAACAGAATCATATAAAATATAGCATAACTAATTATATGAAATTATAATATATTATATATTATTAAGCAAACATAATATTTGCATATATTAAATAAAACATTTCTTGATATTGAGTTCTAGAAAATAACCTTTAAATGCAATTATCTATTTTCCGTGGTGTATAAATAAGCTTCATAGATTTTTGATAGTTGTTGTGGTAAGATATTAATGCGCTATGTGGTTAGTGGATCTCTAGGTGGGGAAATCAACAGAAAATGTTTAGTTTCCAGGTCTTTCAAAAGGTGCTGGGAGTAAATGAACAGACAGAAGCATATCATGGTCTAGTGTTGTGCTGAAGGCACTGAACCACCAGTGAACTGATGCACAGTAGACTGTGACCTCCTCTGTGTGCTCCTTGAAGGACATGCAGGACTTTGGCCAATGGCCAAAAGCTTTTTTGTATCTAATGTACATAAACATTTACTTTTCAATGGCACAAATAACAACGTTTTTCTTATTCTCAAAACATAAACCGTACTGGCTATGTGCAGCACTTATGCCAGTTTAACTCTGTGTGAAATGCAAACCTCATTATTTTAGGTCTGGTTAATCTTGCTAGGTGGATGCACTATTAAAGGGTTAGTCCACCCAAAAAATGAAAATTCTGTCATTAATTCCTCACCCTCGTGTCGTTCCAAACCTGTAAGACCTTCGTTCATCTTCGGAACACAAATAAAGAGATATTTGATGAAATCTGAGAGCTCTCTGACCTCTTCATAGACAGCAATATAATGAACACTTTCAAGACCCAGGTAGTAAAGACATCGTTAAAATAGTAAAAAAAATAACGACTTTATTCAACAATTTCATTCTAGCCTGTGTCAGTCTCCTATGCAGTTTACGCTCTTGGATTTCATCAGAAATATCTTAATTTGTGTCATTGAAGGTCTTACAGGTTTGGAACGACATGGGGGTGAGTAATTAATTACAGAATTTAAATTTTTGGGTGAACCATCCCTTTAAAACCTTATAGCATAAGATGTACTATACTAAACATTTATACACATTCACTGAGCAGCCCAATCTAATCTGCCAAATGAAACCGTCCCAAATGAAAAAATTCACAGATGGAAAATGAATGTTTTTTCCCCATTTTATTACCAAATGTTTCTTTAGCATAACAGAAACAAGAGTTTATTTCTTTTATCCCTCTTCTTTCGTTCACATCACACACTCTCATGGGGTAGGAGAGTTTGAAATGCATGCACAGGTATTTCCAATTATACGTGGAGAAACAGATGGTAAATGAAGCTGATTGAACATTAAAACAACGGTAGCTCGTGGTGACACAACAAAAATTCAAAAGTTCATACATAACTCACATTTCATGTACGAAAGCTGTACGACCGAGTCTCCTCTCGCACAGAGAGTGTCCCCTGAAAGCTGCTCGTATTTTATCCACTCTGAGGTGATGGAGGGATATGCCTGGAGGAGAGAAATGAAAAGGATCCGAGTGAAAATTAAATGGCTCCGTCTGGCAGTCAGCTCAGCGGGGGCCTAGGGTTAATCAGAGGGGGTGAGAGAGAGAGAGAAAGAGAGAGAGGAACACTAGGAGGACGGCAGTAATGCAGACAGACTGGAAAGCATCAGAGACAGAAACGGAGCAAGAGCAGACACTAAGAGAGCAGCGAGTGTGAGACACTGAGTCAAAACCAGACAGAAAGATTCATCAGGATGGAAAGACACAGGGACAGGAGGCATGTTTAGAGAGGCTCGGCTGCCCTCAGAGACCTTTTGAACCATCCGCAGCGGGTCTGTCTGTGAGTCAGCACTACATGAGGTGCTGTGTGTGTGTGATGTGCATCAGTGAAATCGCAGGTGTGAGGATGCGTGAGAGTCGAGGGGAGGAACTTTTTCAATCTCAGTCTCTATTGAACCTCGCCATAGGTATAGAAATATACTTGAAATCTAAAGTCAAGTCTAATTAAATCGTATATTTGAAGTTATTTGGCCAACATCTTATTTAATATGCATGTAGAGATACAAAAAATTCAGTTTTTCTATTAAGAAAGTGTGAAAGATTTTATTGTGTGTGTCTGTGTACAAAATTGTAAGTATAAGGAACACTATATAGGTATTATACATATAGAACATATGTATTAATGTTAAATATAATATATTGTGTTATATATTTTCTGAGATAATACATTATAGCATTTAAAATAATATTATAAATGCTATAAAAAATATTTATTTACATTATTCTTCAAAATTAATTTTATGATATGGGATGGATGGATGGATGGATTACATTTATTGCATTTGCATGTATTAATTTAACAGATAGATAGATAAATGGATGGATGGATGGATGGATGGATGGATGGATGGACGGACGGACGGATGGATTACATTTATTAATTTTGCAGATAGACAGACAGACAGACAGACAGACAGACAGACAGACAGATAGATAGATAGATAGATAGATAGATAGAGAGACGGACAGACAGACAGACGGACGGACGGACGGACGGATGGATGGATGGATGGACAGACAGATGGATGGATGGATGGATTACATTTACATTTATTAATTTTGCAGACAGACAGACAGACAGACAGATAGATAGATAGATAGATAGATAGATAGATAGATAGATAGATAGATAGATAGATAGATAGATAGATAGATAGATAGATAGATAGATAGATAGATAGATAGATTTGGAAATATGGGCAGATCTCTGAGACTAATGCTAATGTCATATTTTATGATTATTTTCCCCAGTTTAAAAATATGCATTCCATATGCCAATTTTACAGGGATGGGTCCATGTGCATCCATGTGCTGGTGACAGTGTGCTAATCTGGGTCCGGCCAGCTGCTTCTAGTGACGGCTAAATATCTTCAATGTGATATATATTGAAAGTTCAGCTGAGTAGTCAGAAGCCATTATCAGCAGTTTAACTCCGCACAGGCTTCTGAAGTCAATTATGCTGCATATTATATGTGACTGAAAGCACCCATTTGACGTAAAGTACTTGCAGTGTCTATAAAATAGATGTGCAAATACAGTAATGTCCTTTGGCCTAATATATAGGAATATGGGTCAATCACAATGAAGAAGCTTTCAAAACGCTGTTGGAGGCCTCCAGAGAGGAAAGTTGCATCGCCTGAAGAGAAGAGTAACTTTTTTAAAGGGTTTTTCTAACGCCGCATCAAAACTTCTTGGTGAGGAAATTAAGGAAAGTTGTTTTAAAGTTGGTGGAAGAGTATTCGACATTTCCAAAAGAAAAGCAATTTCACGCTTCATTCCAAGATCCAAACACTACCTTATTGGAATTAACACTATTAGGCTACACACCGACTCGAAAACTGTGTTAGAAGCAGTTAATTATCAGTATGATAGCACATCTTGTTAACAAAACCTCCCATGATAATGTCCTCAATAGCATTACCAAATACCTTTTGAATCCTAAATTGTCCTCAAAAACAACCATTTCAACTCTTTAATTTATAAATGCATCTACTTAGATGTCTGTTTGAATTTTGGTGTGAATTCAGGACAAAATTATATATAGGCTACTTGCGCAGCATTAAGGAATAATACTGATGTATCATAGAGTAAATATTAAGTCCAAACTTTTTTATGGGATCTCAATATGGTTGGTATACTAACTTGTCAGTAGGCTAATGCTTAAATTACTGACAAAAAAAACGATCTCTGCAGGATATATTTATTGTGTCGGATCATGAACACACGTCCTTCATTGGGAGTTGAACTCATGCCACTGGGAAGAAAGTACAGGTTACCACAGTGTTAAAAAAAGGTCTACATTTTGGTGTTTTGGAATGTGATTCATTCCATTGAGTTAATCGTTGTACTCTACTGTCCTCTAGTGTCGTCAGATGAAACTACAACGCAGATAATGGAAATGTCTGTTGTGGATGTATGGCACTAAACAAAATACACTGTCTGATGTTATGCTGATAAAAAAAATCATCTTGATCTGTTTTTAGACAGCATTCTTAAAGGGACAGTTCACCCAAAAATGTAATTGGGTTGTATGTAACTTGACAACCCTCAAGTTGTTCTAAGCTTGAACACAGAAGAAGATATTTAAAAAAAAAAAAAAAATGTGGTTTCTGGTCCCCATTGACTTGAGTTTTTTTCTTTTCTTCTTCTTATTGAAGTCAGTGGGGACCAGCAACTGTTTGATTACTGACATTCTTCAAAATATCTTCTTTTGTGTTCAACAGAACAAAGAAACTCATAAATTTTCATTTTTGGGTGAACTATCCCTTTAAACATCCAAAGTAACTATAAAATTCATTTTGTTTTTCGACCATCTCGATGTGTATCCAAGACAGCATGTAAGCCACTGAGCTAACATAAACTTACCATTTTTCTGTCCACAAATTGATGTCAAAGGCATTATCAAGCATTCTGCGTTAGTTCAGGCAGGCCATGTAGTCAAGCTCCGCTATCAGCTGATTGGAAAAATTCCAACTCCGCCCATATCATGAGCTGATCCGATTCCTATGCACTCAATTGGCAACTCTTAAACAGGGCGCCTTACTTAAGCATAGCTTCAGTTCAGTCTGCCTGCTTGGCTGCTTCTACTGCACGCTGCTTTGCAACCCACCTCCACCCCAGCTCCTCCTTAAACTGTGTTTAACTTAATCAATGTCATTCTGTTGTCATTGATGCATGCTCTGTTCTCAATGGGGGATTTACGCTGCCCTCCCAGTTTAAAAAAATGTGAGGTTGTCCCCAGAAGCTGCTGCTGTTCCTTGTCTTGGCTTTTCATGGAGCTCATGAAAAGGATGGGGAATTTAGAACAGAGTCATATCGCCAAATGTACATTTTGCTTTTACCAAATGTAAAAATTGTGTTTTTGACTTAAGTGGCCCTGACTAAATTACATTTATTAAAATGCTCTAAGCAGCCACGCCAATGAATGAATAAAATCATCCATACTTTGTCTGTCTAAGATTCAGATCTCAATATTTTTTCCAAAACAGCATAAATGGATTTTGTCATCACATTGAATTTGATGGATAATAGATGGATGGATGGATAAATATATAACTGACATTCTCGTTACAAGTGTACTCGTATATGCATTGTCACCACTAGATGGCAGTCATCCGTCACAAATGCAAAACCTTGATTAGAATAGAATAGAAATAGCTTTTGTCACCACACAACCAGGGCCAGATTAAATTGTATTATTAAAATTATGGGAACTTTCACAGGTAGGCTAAAATGAAGATTTCCAAATTCTTTAGAGTAAATAATATTGCTTATTTTTAACTTTAAAACTCAGAGGTCTTTAAGAGCACAATGTCTTTGCATCTTCCAAACAGACACAGAACCTTCTAGATGACAAATTGCCAAAACCCATATAGTTGCCTAACTTGATCTGCTTGTGTCCCTTCTACTCTAGTGCAAAACACATACAGTAATTAGAGTAATTAAGATGAGTCACTGACACGTTTTTCTCAGAGTAAGATATCTGGATGAATATGATGTTTTCCCCTGGCTCTGTTGTAAAAGCTTATATTATACATTTCAATCAGTTATTCAAAGGTGTGCAGTTCCCAGTTGTCTTCACACATAAATATTTATTATGGACAACCGAAATGTTGTACCACAGTGACACGTATAAAAACAGTTTCACACACACAATCCTAAATCCTAAATCACGTAATACTAAATATCAGTTCATCACAACAATGCTGATATTCAGAACAATAACATGTGTGTGGTATTGCTTAATTATATTTGTGAAGGAGACTTTTAACTTGTATAATCTTACATTCAGTGGCTGGCTGCACACTTCAGAATGTCACTGGATGCTCGATAAGGACTACGGATAAGGATTTAAAAAAATATTTTTACTCACAAATTCAACCAGATAAAATATTTTACAGATTGATGTATTCATGATAAAAAAATTCTTTCCTTCTTCCTTTTAAAAAAATTCTCAAACAAATGAGATACTTTAGGGAAAAAAGTTGCTGCCTTAAATGTTTTAAGTACAGTCAACTTGGATGTATAAGTCATTTCAACTTAAATTACAACTTATTTTGATGAGTTAAAGCAATGTAAAAACAATTTATTGATCATATAATTGTTTACAGTATAAGATTTTATTAATTTACATGTCTTTTCAAGGTCTAGAAATTATTTGGTTTATTCTAGACAATGGAGTGGAGTGGTGAATTAAAATAATCTTGATTTGTGTTGTTTTTGCCTTATTTTAATGCTTGTCTTTTTTTTTTAATTAAAGGAACACAGCGACTTTTTTTTACATACCATTTTTATCTCTGTGCGTGCCATAACTCAGTCTGACGCACCCACCACTAGCCTAGCTTAGCACAAAGACTGGAGGTAAACGGCTCCAGCTAGCATACTGCTTAATAAGTGACAAAATAACGCCAACATTTTCCTATTTACATGTTGTGATGTGTATAGTTACATCGTGTACTAAGACTGAGGAAAATTAAAAGTTGCAATTTTCTAGACCGATATGGCTAGGGACTATACTCTCATTCCTGCGTAATAATCCAGGAACTTTGCTGCCGTGCCATGGGTGCAGCAGCGCCTGAAAATAGGCTAACTTCCGTCAGCATTACCAACGTGACAACCTGCTTGCACAGAAAGCGTGCTGGGGACTATTTTCAGGCTCTGCGTAATATCATTGCGCCTGCTGCACCCATGGCACGGCAGCAAAGTTCTTGGATTATTACGCAAGCCTTGAGTACCTTATTGCTTTTATAAAAATGGTTACCACACAATACAAATACTAAAGCCAAAAAATATGTATTAATCCAACTTTCATGAAGTAAAATCACTAAAAGTCTGCAAACACTGTCTTTATGAGTGAGTCAAAGACTTTTATATTGAAAGGACTGAAACTTGTTATGAACACGGAACAAGAAGCAACTAATATATGCTTTGACAAATGCTTTTAAAACCCCTTAACTGTTAAAAGCACAAGATATCGCAGCGGACATTCAAACTGATTTTTTATTATAAATATGGACTGAACTGAAGGAAAATACATATCTAAAACACTCGCTCACTCAATCTCTCTCTCTACATAATACAGTAGGCTAAGCTTCAATGAACAATATAAATGAGAACAAACATATGTTTATGTGGCTAAGGGTGTCATAGTGATACTTAGAAACATTGGGTGAAGCGGTCATAGCCATAGATATGTATATGGTCATAGCCATGTTTTATCAATAGTATTGACCAATCAGAATCAAGGACTGAAATTAACATATTGTGTAGTGTAGATGGGCTCAAGGCTAGTTTTTCCACTTACTGATGAAGAAATTAATTAGGTTATTAAATGTTATAATTACATTTGAAAATACTTAACTTGCCTAACCAAGCAACAGGATTTTATTTCAACCCTGTTTGGGTCAAAGTGACCAACATTCAAGTGATTCTTCACTTACAGTAGCCCACTTGAACCACAGAAACGATGCATTACCCAAGTGTATTTAATAGTGTATTGTAATCACGCCGTTGATTATAATGGCAGCAGCTTGACTTGTGTCGCGTCGCGCGCTATAAGACACGGTGTTCAGCTCGACATGTCTTTCCACATCAAAGGGAAATCACACAAGTTCCAACAGTTCAGCGGTGGGAGGCTGCCAGCGCTTGAAAGGATCCAATGCACCAAAGCAAACAAACACTCTTGCCCTCGGAAGTTGCATATTTCCATAAACTGCTCTATGGATAAAAAGCGTCCTTGAGTGCCGTCAGTGTTGTTTGCGATTAAGCTCGATATGTCTGAAAATCAGCCTCTTTGCGCTCTAGTTTTCTTAACTTCACTCTTCTGCTCGACATGCTCACAGGGGACACGGTTCGTTCATTCAGCTGCCCTAGATGCGGATGGGAGATACAACATTAAGTGGGGATTTGACGAGTACACGATAACTTTTGAAGTAGAAGTGGAAACGAGGGGATATATAGGATTCGGTTTGTCTCCGACCGGTGCGATGTCTTCGTCTGATATCGTGATAGGTGGTGTGCACAACGGAAGTCCATATCTGCTGGTAAGTGTGCACGCACCTTTGGGTGGGAATGCATCTCTGATTATACAGTACACAGCTCAGCCTGCTGCATGCTGACCTTGTGCTGGATTGATTAGTATTATTATTATTTCAGTTTTAAGCAGGCTACTGAAATGAAAGTCATTTGTAATTGTATAATTTTTTTTATGGACCTGTGATGTGGAAAACAAAACGAATTAACAACATATTTGCTTCCATGCATTTAACTTATACAACCACTAGGCTGTATGTAAAAGTTTGACTCATTTTTACTTTCATTTGTTTTGCTATTCCATAATGGCAAGTGCATTTAATAGGAAACAACACTGGTCAAACTTAAAGGCACAATATGTAAGATTTTTGGATTAAAATATCCAAAAACCACTAGAACAGTGTTATATATTTTGTTGACTTGTGTACTTACATTATTCCAAATGTTTCCAAGAATGTTTAAATCCAGAGAAATAAGCAATTTTAACCAGGACACGCAATCAATGACATCATACCCGCATTACCCTCGATTTCCATTTTGTAGAAACCATGGAAACACCAAAGACGCTTTAATATATGATGTGTTTTATTGGACAGGTGAGCAACTGTTTGGATCATTCATGGACAGAAACTAATCATTGTTCTACAGCTCAACACAGTTAGTCTTATTGTTTAAATCTGGTTTTCTTGATTTACCGCGAGTACCATATTTTACCATGCCTAATATCAATCTCTTACTGCAGTGTCTCATAGTTGCCGCCGCGCGAACGCACAGAGTAGCATTATAACATAACTCTCAACACACTTAAATGTGTGTAATATGATAAAGCAGCGCTGCATTCCCCCACATACATGAGCGGAAGAAGCGGAAGCGCTCACCTGCGACAGAATAAAAGCTCCGCGAAATCAAGGCTACAAGCTACACCTTTGTTTTGAATAAGTGACCTCTAGCGGCGAAAAATTACATATTGTGGCTTTAAGGCGAAGTGACTTATTTAATGCATAATTTTTTGCATACTTAATTCATTTGCACTCATTTGGATCACAAAACAACTTACATAAATACAGTGGCATATATTATAAAATAATAATAATTATTAATAATAATTAGGCATTCATAATGCATATTGTTTTTTTTTTTCTTTATTGTTGTAGCATTGTTTTATTTATTATTTGTGTCAATAAAGCAGAAAAAAAATTAATCATCTGTCCTGCATATCGTTGTCATATCATCTGTATTTGTAGTGGTCACAAAAACTTTATTATATATTTTGATTTTTATAGTTTCTGTTAGTTTTACTTGATAGTTTTACTGTACATCTTTACAAGGGAGTTTATGGCATAATTTTCAATAGTGTGAGTAACATTAAAGACCACTGTCTGAATATTTAAATCTGCAGTGATCTGCAGTGTTTTTGTGTCCTGGAATCTGTTGCAATGATCATCGACAGAAACCCTCTGACCTGACTATAGCAGCTGCCCTGTTGTGACCTGGATTTTAATCAGACAGTACTTGCACAGACACTATACCATTTCAAATGCACACAGGGCAATATTTGAATACATCCACACCTGCTGTCCATATTCTCTGCAAATCCCCATCCAGCTGTGTCTAACTGTATGATGTATAGAGTAGTCCTTAGATGTTTATGATTAGTGTTCAGCACAGGGCTATTCATCAGCATTGTTTAATGAAGGCTCTTTTATACCTACACATTGAAGTTGTAGCTTGCAAGCATGAGTCATGACTGCTTTTGTTCCTAAACTTAGTCGTAGTTCTAGTAGTTTGAGTGCAGCACATTTTGATCAAAGGTTATCAAATTTGAACACATGCAAACCAAAACCAATAAGATTTACTCACATTATCCCAATACTCCATCAAAACCGATTCAGATTTATAAGATGGACTAACTTGGTTCCTCCTCACTCTGCTCAGGACTACTTTACAGACTCGAACAGAAAGGTCCACAAAGATCCACTGCAGAGCTACCAGCTGCTGTACGGCAGAGAGAACGGCACACATACTGTCCTGGCTTTCAGCAGAAACCTCCAGACCTGTGATGACAACGACAAAGTCATTACAGTAGGTTTGACTGCATGCATCATTACATCTGGCTCCATAAGTCTAAAAGAAACAGCTTTCAGTGGCAGCCTGGCAGGGTCTCTTTATCCAATTTTTGGAGCGTGCACCAAGCCAAAGCTGTGCTCTCAGTTGTAATTATAATGTCAGCACATTGCATTTTGTTTAGAGGAAAAACAATAGTAGGGTACAACAGGGCTAAAGGCACACCTTAAGAAAAATGTGATTTTCATTACTCCCATTGTGTATAATAACAAAAAAATACACTATATTGCCAAAAGTATTGGGACACCCCTCCAAATCATTGAATTCAGGTGTTCCAATCACTTCCATGGCCAAATGTGCATAAATGTGCTACAGACACAAGAACAGTGTGTAGAGAGCTTCATGGAATGGGTTTCCACGGCCGAGCAGCTGCATCCAAGCCTTACATCACTAAGTGCAATGCGAAGCGTCAGATGCAGTTGTGTAAAGCACGCCGCCACTGGACTCTAGAGCAGAGGAGACGTGTTCTCTGGAGGGACCAATCACGCTTCTCTGTCTGGCAATCCGATGGACGAGTCTGGGTTTGGCAGTTTCCAGGAGAACGGTCCTTGTCTGACTGCATTGTGCCGAGTGTAAAGTTTGGTGGAGGGGGGATTATGGTGTGGGAATGTTTTTCAGGGGTTGGGCTTGGCCCCTTACTTCCAGTGAAAGGCGCCTTAGTACCAGACATTTTGGACAATTTCATGCTCCCAACTTTGTGGGAACAGTTTGGGGATGTCCCCTTCCTGTTCCAACATGACTGCGCACCAGTGCACAAAGCAAGGTCCATAAAGACATGGATGAGCGAGTTTGGTGTGGAGGAACTTGACTGGCCTGCACAGAGTCCTGACCTCAACCCGATAGAACACCATTGGGATGAATTAGAGCGGAGACTGCGAGCCAGGCCTTCTCATCCAACATCAGTGCCTGACCTCACAAATGCGCTTCTAGAAGAATGGTCAAAGATTCCCATAAACACATAAACAGTTGAAGCTGTTATAGATGCAATCTAAATCTAACCATTTCATATCAACAAATGGAAAAGTCGTCTAACTATTTATTATCATGTTAAATATGGTGTCTTTCGCCTCAACAGCAGGGGTGCCTTTTTCCCCAAATACCATACTTTTACATATTCCGTTATTGAAAAACAGTTGCTTTAATTATCTTGAACAAAACTGACAAACATTAACAAGACCTTTTCAATTTTAATTCTTATTTGCTACTTAAATCTACAAAAAAATTTTAAACATCAAATATTTGATCAAATTAGTGCAGAATCAACTTCGTGTCGCTGCCCGCGATCGCATCAAAGATCAGACAAATTTCCATGTGCATCTTAAAAAAAGCGGATGTTTTGGAAAGTGCTGAGGCAAGTTTTTGTGCCATCTAGTGGTTTAGAGGGAAATCAAATCAAAGGAGCCTTTAGCCCCGTTGTACCCTATGGTGTTTTATTGAGAAGATAAATTCAATTCCCTAAAATACTGTCAAATTAATAGTCTCTTGCACTTAAAGTAAATGTACAATTACCCATAATTTGTCACTGACCAGGGCAGTACAGTGCGAGTGATCTGGGCGTTGCACGCGGAGGACGTGGGAGTGTCAGGACCAGTCTACCATGGGATGAACCGAGGCAGAAAGAGTCTGCGATTACTCAACCCTGGAAGCAGCTCCAGCATCCCAGCAGGAACAGCTTTCTTTGACCTTCAAAACGAGGAGGTGAGGACAGTACATGCAACAGACTGCTGGAGCGTTTGATGAGCTAAGAGTGACACAGGACGGCTTAGCCTTAGGTAGTGTTATGCCTACTGTTTTGTCTATTTGAGCATGCTTAAAAATCAAGGTCCTTAATGTCAAGGGTTTGTGGTTACATATGAATCCTTTTAAAATACAGACCCTTTTGCCTGCTGATTGGGTATTTTCAATGAAAACAAGGCCTCTTTTATGCCTGTGGGACACTGCCAAACACCAGATTTTATAAGAGTGTACATATTTACAACCTCATAACTAATACTCAGCATTGAATAGGGAAAAAAACAGGAAATGTGATTAATAAAAAGCTGGAAGTCCACACTCTCCAGTCCACAGTGGAATATTGCTGGTTGTTGCCATCTAACTGCTACGTTTAACTGTTTTGTGACTTGTGCAGAGCTACAGTTTTGTAAACATTTTTAAATATTGCAGGTTCATGTGCCTCATAAGGATACAACATACTGGTGTCAGATCTATAGATTTCCAGAGTTGAAGAAGAAACATCATGTAATCAGAGTGAGTAATAAACTTGTAAAGCATGCCGATCTTAATAAAATCACCATGTTTAAAACACATTAATCATGTTTGAAAAAAGAGATAACTATTCCAGAGATGCATGCGTAGTAAATTATAGGCTTACATATTGCCAATTAAATCCTCCCTGTTGTGAAGTACCTTTTACTATCTCAGTTAACATTTATGGGCTTTAATGAAGCTTGCGCATTTCCTTCTGTCTGCAGTTTTTTTTTTTAAATTCTGTCAATGAAATTACTATTAGATTACCACAGGTACTTACTGTAGTTTGCCAGACTACTAGGTAACCATAATGTGATTAGTTTGTAGTTAAACTTCAGCTAGGTACACTACAAGTTTCAAACAATAGCTAACATTAACGACCCCCTGTGGTGAAAATCAAGTTTTTAATGTTGTTTCTATGTCTATGTTTAATATGCTTTCATACAAACCATGTGCAAATTCATCAGTCAACACCATTGCTGAGTATTTTCTCCTTAAAATTGCAGTGAGCCAAAATCGCTGGTGTTTCTGACGTCACAAACCACCTTGTAACCAATCATGTCAACGTGTGGGCGGGCTTTAGCATATCATTACTATTCTCTGAAGCAGGCGAGTATCAAGAGAAGCCACGTTCCCTTTCAGTCAGTACACTACGAGTTACGTCAGTTACTGACGGAATGGGGGTTTCGCTTAGAAGCCAATCGCCTTTGAGCTCTACAAAACGAGCCAATGGCATGAAAATGCCATGGGTCTGCGGAATTTGCATGCCGCAACCCCGCCCCACGGCGTGGGTATAAAGGGCGTTGCGTGGCAATCTCGCATTATGTTTTTGCTTCAGAGCCGAGTTTACTGCCTGAGCGCTTCCTCTTCAAGACGAGTTTCTCTCCAGAGTGTTGGTGTTACGGCACGTTCCAGCGAGTTCCGCATTTCCTGTCTGATCTGTGCAGTGATCGAGCACAGCGTGCGCGTTCTCCCTGGGTGCTTCGGCATTCTGCAGAGCTTTTCACTCCTCTCTAAAAGAGCTGCACGTGGCACGTCTTTTTAAAGATGGCTCGCCCGTGCTCCGTTTCTGGGTGCGGTCGACTGGTACCTCCGTTTGATGGTCATGATCGCTGTTTGGCGTGCTTGGGCCTCGTGCACGCTGAACGCGCGTTCATGGATGAGTCATGTTCTCACTGCGGGAACATGACCATCTCAGTGTTGCGATCGAGACTCCATGATCTCCGTAATGGGGGGAGAGTCCCCTCTACCACACCCCAATCTACTTCCTCCACTGGAGGGGGTACTTTGGCTGGTGGTCAGGGTGATCTGAGGGTTACGGTGTGGAACAACTCGACGAATCCTCCTCGGGCCACACCCCCCTCCTGCACACTGCAACCCGTGGTGTTGCCTGATGAGGGCGCCGGGGCTTCCCGTTCGGGGCCCTGCGTTTCATTTGGCGCACCCGCGGAGGATGCTATGTCGATCGCCGCATCACAAGGTGGGCTGGACTCCTCCGGAGATGACGATTCGGCTGTGTTGCCTCCTTCGGGAGTCCCAGCATTGCCCGAGTCCGATCCGGAACTCACAGCCATGCTTGCCCGGGCGGCCGAGGCGATTGGGCTTGTGTGGAACCCTCCGCCATGTCCCGAGCGTTCCCGGCTAGATGATTGGTATCTGGGGGCGGCCCGTGCCGAAGGCGCCCGTCAGCCCCCAGTGCCTTTCTTCCCGGAAGTGCATGAAGAGGTGTCGAAATCGTGGAAGTCTCCCCTGACTTTTCGCGATCGCTCGGCAACCACTTCCGCCTTCACTGCCCTCGATGGCGGCGCGGTGAAAGGGTACACTGGGGTTCCCCCTGTTGAGCGCTCTGTTGCGATGCAACTGTGTCCTCAGAGTGCTTCGACATGGCGCGGTGACCCAAAGCACCCGTCCAAAGCCTGTAGATTCACGTCCACGTTGACGGCGAAGACCTACAGAGCTGCGGGCCATGCCGCGTCCGCCCTGCATGCCATGGCCACCCTACAGGTCTATCAGGCCAAGGTGCTCATGGACATGCACGAGGGCAATGCTGACCCTGCGTTAATGCAGGAGTTGCGGACGGCCACCGACCTCGCTCTACGAGCGACGAAGGTGACCGCTCGCTCTCTTGGTCAGGTGATGTCCACTTCGGTGGTCCAGGAGCGACATCTATGGCTCAACCTGGCTGATATGAGAGAATCTGAGCGGACACGTTTCCTCAATTCTCCCATTTCCCAGGATGGGCTATTCGGCGGGGCGGTCGAGGACTTCGCCCAACAGTTCTCGACCGCTCAGAAACAGACTGAGGCAATTAAGCATATTCTGCCCCGGCGCCCAGCTGCTGCCTCCACCCAGCCGCCGGCTCAGATGCCTCAGTCTGCTCCCCGCCGAGGCCGCCCCCCTGCGACTCCCGCCCCTCCTGCCCGGCCCCAGCAGCAGCCTTCACCCGGGCCGAGGCGTGGAGGACGTCGCAGAAAGGCGGCCCCGCCCGTCCCAGCCCCCCAGCCTGCCAAACGGCAGTCTAAGCGGCGGTCCTGAGACGGGCGGCTCGGAGGTGTCCTCGGTTCTTTCCCAGGAGATGGTAACAGGACCACTCCTTCCCCCGGTGGAGGGCCGGGGGAGAATCTTTTGTTTTTCCCTTCCGCCGCTGGCCTCACGGCCGGCGGTACCCTATCAATGGTTAAAGAAAGAACTGACATTCTCACCTCCGAGCCTCAAGAGGGCGCGGCGGGCAGTGCGCGACGCCCCATGGCCTCGCCGCTCTCGGCCCCCTCTGTCGCCAGCCCCCTGGCAGACGAGACCCCCGTGGAACGCTGGTCCTTCCCTGGTCTCCTCTGTCAGGGCGCGGAATTCGACCCCGCCCACACCCCGGGACGCTCCCATGCCTCCCTTGTCTGGGCCGGTCATTCCGCCTCGCTGCCCCATCGGGGGTACGCCGGTGGTTCGCATGACCCCGCTGGTTCAGTTCTTGGGAGCCTGGCTAGCGCTTCCCAACCTGTCCAGTTGGCTCGCTCGCACCATCCGGCTCGGCTATGCGATTCAGTTCGCTCGGTCTCCTCCCCGCTTTCGGGGAGTCCGCTACACCGTGGTGGGTGGCAATGCCCCTGTCATGCGTGCGGAGGTCGACACCCTACTGGCGAAGGGTGCGATCGAGATCGTCCCTCCAGCCGAGATGAAGTCCGGCTTCTACAGCCCTTACTTCATTGTACCCAAGAAAACCGGTGGGTTACGGCCAATCCTGGACCTGCGCGTCTTGAACCGAACCCTGCACAGGCTTCCATTCAAGATGTTGACAGCCAAACGTATTTTCGAGTGCGTTCGTCCCTCGGATTGGTTTGCAGCGATCGACCTGAAGGACGCGTACTTTCATGTCTCCATTCTTCCTCGACACAGACCGTTTCTACGGTTTGCCTTCGAGGGGCAGGCATATCAGTACACGGTTCTCCCCTTCGGGCTAGCCCTGTCCCCTCGCGTCTTTACGAAGATTGTCGAGGCAGCCCTTGTGCCGCTCAGGCAACACGGGGTTCGCATCCTGAACTATCTCGACGACTGGCTGATTCTAGGCCACTCTCGGGATCAGGTCTGCGAACACAGGGATCTGGTGCTTCAGCACCTCGCCCGTCTGGGCCTTCGGGTCAACTGGGAAAAGAGCAAACTCTCCCCAGCGCAGAGGATCTCTTTTCTCGGTATGGAAATCGACTCGGTCGCCATGTTCGCGCAGCTTACGAGCGAGCGCGCGCAGTCTCTGCTGACTTGTCTTCGCCAGTTCGAGGGCAAGAGTGCGGTTCCACTGAAACTTTTTCAGAGGCTCCTGGGGCATATGGCGTCAGCAGCCGCGGTGACCCCGCTTGGTCTGCTCCATATGAGACCGCTTCAGCACTGGCTTTGCGATCGAGTCCCGAGATGGGCATGGCAACACGGCACCCTCCAGGTCCCAGTGACCCGAGCCTGCCGTCAGACCTTCACCCCGTGGTTGAACCTCAGTTTTCTACGGGCAGGTGTTCCCCTAGAACGAGTTTCCAGGCATGTTGTTGTCACAACAGATGCCTCTTCCACGGGCTGGGGCGCCATGTGCAAGGGACATGCTGCCGCGGGCTCCTGGATAGGACCCCAGCGCCTATGGCATGTCAATTGCCTCGAGTTGCTGGCCGTACGTCTTGCCCTGCACCGCTTTCGAGCCCTGCTCAAGGACAAACACGTTCTGGTCCGTTCAGACAGCACGGCAACAGTAGCGTACATCAACCGACAGGGTGGTCTACGCTCCCGCCGGATGTCGCAACTCGCCCGCCATCTCCTCCTATGGAGTCAGAAGCATCTGAGGTCGCTTCGTGCCGTTCACATCCCGGGAGACCGGAACTGCGCAGCCGACGAGCTGTCGCGGTTCCAGCCGCTCCCGGGGGAATGGAGACTCCATCCCCAGACGGTTCAGCTGATTTGGGAGCAGTTTGGCGACGCACAGATAGATCTGTTTGCCTCCCGCGACTCTTCCCATTGCCGCTGGTACTACTCCCTGACCGAGGGGACCCTCGGCACGGATGCACTAGCGCACAGCTGGCCGCGGGGCCCACGCAAATATGCGTTTCCCCCAGTGAGCCTTCTCGCACAGGTTCTGTGCAAGATCAGGGAGGACAGGGAGCAGGTCCTTTTGGTCGCCCCATATTGGCCCGGCCGGACCTGGTTCTCAGAACTTGTACTCCTTGCGACAGCACCTCCCTGGTCGATCCCTCTGAGACAGGACCTCCTGTCTCAGAGACGGGGCACCATATGGCACCCGCGTCCCGACCTGTGGAACCTCCACGTGTGGAACCTGGACGGGACGCGGCAGGTTTGAGTACCCTGCCACCTCAGGTGGCGGCTACCATCACTTCCGCTAGAGCCCTGTCTACCAGACAGGCCTATGCGTTGAAGTGGAACCTCTTCGTCACCTGGTGCTCCTCTCGGCGAGAGGACCCCAGAAGATGCTCGATCGGGTCCGTGCTCTCCTTCCTCCAGGAAGGGTTGGAGCGAAGGCTGTCTCCCTCCACCCTGAAGGTCTATGTGGCTGCTATTTCAGCTCATCATGACCTGGTGGACTCTAAAACGGTTGGACAGCACGACCTGGTCAGTAGGTTCCTCAGAGGTGCGAGGAGGTTAAATCCTCCTCGCCCACCTCAGGTACCCTCTTGGGACCTAGCAGTGGTCTTAGCTGCCCTGCAAAAGGCTCCCTTTGAGCCATTGCAGTCAGTCGAGCTGAAGTTCCTTTCATTGAAAGTGGCGCTCCTGACTGCTTTGGCCTCCATCAAGAGGGTAGGGGACCTGCAGGCATTTTCGGTTGACGAAGCGTGCCTGGAATTCGGGCCGGCCAATTCTCACGTCATCCTGAGACCCCGGCCTGGATACGTGCCCAAGGTTCCCACCACTCCCTTCAGGGACCAGGTGGTGAACCTGCAAGCGCTGCCCTTGGAGGAGGCAGACCCAGCCTTGGCACTGCTCTGTCCAGTACGCGCCCTTCGCGCTTACGTAGACCGGACGCAGTGTTTCAGGACCTCAGACCAGCTCTTCGTCTGTTACGGAGGGCAGCAGAAAGCTCTCCAAGCAGAGGTTGTCCCACTGGATAGTGGACGCCATTGTCCTGGCATATCAAGTCCAGGGCATGCCATGCCCCCTCGGGGTAAGAGCACACTCCACCAGGAGTGTTGCCTCCTCTTGGGCTCTAGCGCATGGCGCCTCGCTAACAGACGTTTGTAGAGCTGCAGGCTGGGCGACACCCAACACATTCGCAAGATTTTATAATCTCAGAGTGGAGCCTGTATCCTCTCGTGTACTCGCCCCTACTGGCCAGTAACCGGACAGGCTCAGGTGTCTTCGCTTGCTGCGCCATTCCACTCCGCGGACTGGATGCGTGCGCTATTCCTCTCAGGTGAGCTTCCCAGTAAGCCCTGAGCTCCTCCAGCACTGTCGATGTCGTCACCAGAGCGAGTGCCCTTTCAGGCCACCCCTCGTGTTCGGCTAGGTGCCTCCGTGTGCATGGTTCCCCCGCTGGGTAACCCCCACATGTGTATTTCCACGGTAAGTCTCTTGTAGCTCGTGTCTTCCCTTGGCAAGACACCTTGCCACGCCTGGGGTTGAAATTTTCCACCTTCGGCTGGATACCCCAGAGTGTTCCCTATGCAGCTCCTTCGGGTCATAGGTGTATTCTTCAAGTCCCCCCCTTTGGGTTGGCATTGTGTTGCATTCTCCACGTGGGATATGCTTCCCAGTGTACCTTGGTAGCGTTGAGCCTAGCCCCTCGTTCGTGCCACACTCACGGCAGGGAGCCCGGGTCAGCGCAGGACGCTGGAAGACAGCCGTCATGGCGAGATTGTATTGGACCCCCATTCCGTCAGTAACTGACGTAACTCGTAGTGTACTGACTGAAAGGGAACGTCTCGGTTACGTATGTAACCCTCGTTCCCTGAAGGAAGGGAACGGAGACGTTACGTCCCCCTGCCATGACCGCTGTACCGCTGGAACTGGCCGGGCGCTCATGCCTCGGCTCTTCAGCAGGTAAACATAATGCGAGATTGCCACGCAACGCCCTTTATACCCACGCCGTGGGGCGGGGTTGCGGCATGCAAATTCCGCAGACCCATGGCATTTTCATGCCATTGGCTCGTTTTGTAGAGCTCAAAGGCGATTGGCTTCTAAGCGAAACCCCCATTCCGTCAGTAACTGACGTAACGTCTCCGTTCCCTTCCTTCAGGGAACGAGGGTTACATACGTAACCGAGACGTTATCCTGGTATATTTTTCTGTTGATATGAAAAATCGGGTAGATTTAGCAATATAGCAGGTGAATTATGTATATGATGTATATTATATGATGTAATGATGAACTATATGCAAAGCGTTTCTAAGGATGCTGATTGTTAGAAGGCAGACTGAGATGGCCAAAGGGAACATGTTTTATGTAACATCAGCAACACATTATTAGCTGTTTGATAACGTAGTCAAGCTAAAAGCTAATCATATTAATTACCGTTATGTGTTCGACGTTGTGAAGAGCGAAACCTTTGTGCAGCGTTTACTACAGTAACTTGAGTAAAAGTTGAGCGAGTGGATCTCTGAGCTGGGGTGAGTGAGTGGAGGCGGGGCTCATTTGCATATTCATGAATCTGTATACTAACTGAAGCACGGGTGTAGAGTTACATTCAAGCTATTTTAAGGCATGAAGATTTTTTTGTCACAGGAAAAAAACTTTTAAATATGTAATTTTGGTGATCAAATATGAGTTTTAAAGGATTACAGGGGGACTTTAATGGATTATATATATCATTTCTATAGTTTAATCAGAGCCATATATTTTAGTGGCACAATAACAATGAGGAGTTTTACGTTGATAGTATCAAACAATTTACACTAAATACGACAACATGAAAATGCTACATATAAGAGAGGACCATTTAGGATGAACTGATTCACTAGACTGAATCAGACGTTCCAATGCTGTATGGTACGGTAGTGGGATAAAAAATTTTTTCTTGAAAATATGTTTAAAACATAAATTAGATTCCACATGCATGTTTCAAAACATGGTGTTTTACCTCATATTGGTTGTTTTAACATAAGTTTATTGTGCTATGTTGTCACCTGCGTCTGCTTCCATCTCTTTCTGTCTCTGTCTCCCTCGCTTCTATTTTCTGTCTCACCTGCTTATTATTGTCTTTTGCAGCTGCTATTTGTAGATCAGACACGTTACTGAAATTATACTCTCTGACCCAGATGAAAGAGCCTTCCCATAACTAAGGTTTTTAAGTTTTACTTAATTAAAGGCAGGATAGGTACTTTAATCATATGATAAAATACTACAATTAAGCTTCATCCTTTCAGGCTAATTTTTCAGATGCACTAACCTTTAATTTAATTTAATTGTTGTAGTCACCAGTTCGTGCCTATGTAAAATTCAGCTGTGGAAAGACAGGCGTGCATTCATCTCCATGAACTCATCACTATGGCTACAGCTCCACGTTTTTAGCAAAAACATAAGCGCTGCACATGCAGAAGTGAGCAGCACGCAGTATGAATGTAAGCCATTTAGTTTTCTGCAATGTTCAGCGTGTAGTGTGCTGGAAACAAAGACTCTACAGTGAATAGACTTGAGTAGTTCGTGTTTTACAGGATGATGAAACATACAAGCAAATGCACACATACACTAGTCAGTGGCGAGCAGAATTTAGTCGTGGCCTAAATCAATCTAATCAAAATACTACTAGAGCATAGTGTAAAATAAAGTTTATCATTGGGTACATGTACTGTAAATGGACCATGTTTGAGAAAGATATTACATTTAGTCTTAAATTAACCTCAACTGAACACACAAGTGAATAACTATTGTGACCCCTCTTCACCCTCTTTTCCCGTCCTTTCTACATACACTACAGTAGTCTGGTATTTGTGAAGCTCCAGGCTGTGTTAGTCTGATGCCAGTAGCTGCCCCATAACCACAGCAGTGTCTGAATGTTTCCTGCTCAGTTTCATGGAGCAGATGTTGAACTGTCAAACAGGAGCAGATTTTCCAGACACTATGCTCTCACTGTCTATATTCAGGCTATATTGTCACTGTCCTTATTCAGTCTAAGCCTCATGTGATGCCAGATGAGGCTGTCTGGGGGTACTTCATACTGTGAGATCCCAAATAAAGGGTAGTTAATTTTCTTGTGTAGTCTAACAGATTGCATGCACACTTTGTAGGCATATTGCATTTATGTTTTCTGTGCTCTGTGACGAGCATTTTATCAGAATACCCTGGTGCAACATTTTTGAATGATTGCAAGCGATGTTCGTGTCTTCTCAATAGCCCCTTTCACACATACAGGGCCCTATCATACACCTGGTGCAATGTGACACCAGGCGCGACGCAAGTGTTTTTTGCTAGTTTCAGCCCTCAACAGTTATCATTTTCATGTCCAGCACCATGTTGTTTAAATAGCAAATGCACTTACGCCCATCTGTTCACCCATGGGCGTGCTAGTCTGAAAACGAGGTGTGTTCAGGCGCATTGTTAGCGTGTTGCTATTTTGAGGAACTAAATATTTTTTGTGTTATTTAAAGTGTGCGTTAGTAATGTGCGCCTATAGGCGGGTGCACAACGCACGTACATTCTGTTTATTACACACACAGGGACGTGCAGCAGCACACAAACATTTTTAAATATTAAAAATAAAAGGATTCCTCTCTGGAGAAGCGTTCAGTCTTTCCGCTTGCAAATTCCGCCATGTAATTAGTGAATCCGACATGGTGCGAGCGCAACTGGCTTTTAAAGGGAATGGGAGATGAGACTCTGATTGGTTTCTTTCACGTTACGCCCAAAACACACCCATGACTCATTAAGGGACTAGGTACAACATTTTGGACCATGTGCCAGGTGTGCCGACCATTTTTTCCTTCGTTAAACTAGCACAAGTGGATTCGGACACGCCCTAAGTGCACCTGTGCCATGTGCTTCAGACCATGCGCTCAGATCGTTAAAATAGGACCTACGTCTTTCATGTGTGATCATGTGTGAACAAGACCTTTTCAAAAATACTGTATGGGGTAGTTGGGAAGTTGTAACATTACAGTCAAGTACCGGTGACCAGTAAAAAAACACACTGACGTAAGAAGTCTGGGCCAATCATAAAGACTTATGAAGATGGCGTGATTGCACTGTTTACAGTAAGCTTTTTAATAGTTTTTCTATTTAAATCTTTGACCATTGCGGCGCGTCTTGCAGCTTTTTCAACATGTCGCGCCCGAGACCCAGCCTTCTTTTCTTCTTTTCATCTGTTCATCAGCGCTGAGGCTCTGCAGTTGGATACTATTATGCGCGTCTTGTGTTTTTAAGAGCAAAAACGCATTCTGTTTGATCATCCCCTTACACCTGTCACTCAGACGTCAAAAAGATGTTGACAAATTGCGTTTAAATATCATTTCCGATGACTGACATCACTGAATTTACTGGTATTTTGGTGCTGATGTGTGAATGGTCTCTTACCGGTAAAAAGCCAGAACGCAGTTGCTTGTGTGAACAGCATATTTGTGTATTTACGGTTAAAGTCATTCTGGTAATTTTACAGTAATTTACCGGGATTGCTGTGTGAAAGCGGCTAATGACAAATCACACACAATTTTGTTACCTAAACAAACAGTGCATCTTTCATAGAAACCTTTTGATTAATATCAAAATACAGCCATGTGCATGAAATCCTACTGTGTTCAGTATAATGACAACATAGCATTATATGGATGGTGAGAGCTGAATCTGTGATGGATTTACAGTAGATGGATGGATCAGACATGCTGGTATCAGTTAGAAACAATAGAATACTACAATACAAAATGTTCATTAGATTTTGGGGTCTCAAAACAAAATGGTAAAAAAAGAGGAGGTGGAAGGGAAATAAAGGAATGTTTTAATATTTATTCAGCCACTGTTTGGCCCTGGGTCCCACTGCTTCAGCCAGAGGCCCCTGGAAGAGAGGACACAGTTCACTCTGTTGGAAATGCTTTTATTTGGAATTCCAGTTCCGACAGAAGAAGCCCACTGTGAGGAGAAAAATAATTCCCCCACTTCCTACTCCAAAGATATCTGAGCTAGTTTTAGCTCAAGAATCCACACACAGAGTTTTCTTGCAGAGGATCAAAATAGAGTGTCTTAAAAAGATAACCTACTTTTAATAAATCTTTATGGCTAATCCCTTTATCAAAGCTCTGAACAGTGTGTAGTGGAAAGAGTTCTTTGTTTTGGATTATATAAAAAAACTGTATAACATTTCAGATTCATTTCATTGCATTTAAACTAGTACTGTCAATGTTAATGTGTTAACGCATTTTTTCTGTCATCCTTTGGCTAGCGTTACATTATATGATCACACTCTTATTTATGCAAATGCTTTTAAATCATTCAAACCATTGTCCTGACTATGTGACACACCAGTATCGAGTTCTCTTTCACGGCACAGGTAAATATGACATTTATTATGGGTTTATGTGAGGATTGTTTTAAGTAAGTTGTTATATTTTTTTAAGCCTAATAAATGTAAAAAAAAAATGAATTTGAATTACACTGTAATGTTGAATGGATATAATTAATGTTTAAAACTGAGGGAAAACTTAAGTGTTTTTAATTGAGATTAATCACGATTTAAATGTAGTAATTTAAACTAAATTAAAACAATACCTACACTATATTATATATGCATACCATTCATTTTTACATTTTTAAAATACATTAAAATAAACTATTTTAAATTGTAAAAATTTTTCACAATAGTATGGTTTTTACTGTATTTTTGATCAAATATAAATGTAGTGTGGGTGAACATGAGAAACAAACCCCAAACTTGAGAATGGTAGTGTACAATAATAAATATTAAGGGGTTGGGTTTATTTCCAAATTTATGTAAGAATTTGTTCCCTTTGAATCCATACAGTCTGAATTTACCACACCCATAAACAGGCCTGTTGAACTGGAATTTGAATTGGTGTAACCGGAAGACAAATGTACTGGATTTTGAGACAAAATATAAATATTGACATCATTAATTTGGGCTAATTATGTCTTGTAAACTTGTAGTTTACAAGTTGTCAAATATTTAACATAGCCATCAAAAGAAATGTCCATAACATTGTTTAAAATACATATTGACATTTATAATATAATTTTAACATAATATAATTTTCAGATTCAATCTATAAGGATATAAATGCACTACTAATAATAAACAAATAAATAAGCGTTGTCAATCAATTAAAAATAAAACAGAATTTTAATATTTTATAATGTAATAATTTCACAGTTAATGAAAGTTGGGCCATGTGAAATATGTAGAAATTAAATAAAGTTATCAAACAGTTATAAAGTTATACAATAAGCATAGATTCATCCTTATTAAAGCTACAAAAGTTCTTTAGTCGAGAGCAGTGAGTGATTTTCTCTGTTCTCTTTGTTCTTTGATGAACATTAATGACAGACCGCATTAGTGGCTGCTGTCACTTTAAGACCTGCCGCGGGTCACATGACTTGGATCTCACGCGTCTCATTTTCTCACAACTCTTCACGTTCATTTAAGATGTTATTTAACTCATTTAAGACTGCTCTTATGAGGATACATTTTGGCATAATTGTGTGTGTTATTGTTTGTTCAAGCACGAAAGAGAACGTCTCGGTTACGTATGTAACCCTCGTTCCCTGAAGGAAGGGAACGGAGACGTTACGTCAGTTACTGACGGAATGGGGGTTTCGCTTAGAAGCCAATCGCCTTTGAGCTCTACAAAACGAGCCAATGGCATGAAAATGCCATGGGTCTGCGGAATTTGCATGCCGCAACCCCGCCCCACGGCGTGGGTATAAAGGGCGTTGCGTGGCAATCTCGCATTATGTTTACCTGCTGAAGAGCCGAGGCATGAGCGCCCGGCCAGTTCCAGCGGTACAGCGGTCATGGCAGGGGGACGTAACGTCTCCGTTCCCTTCCTTCAGGGAACGAGGGTTACATACGTAACCGAGACGTTCCCTTTCAGTCAGTACACTACGAGTTACGTCAGTTACTGACGGAATGGGGGTCCAATACAATCTCGCCATGACGGCTGTCTTCCAGCGTCCTGCGCTGACCCGGGCTCCCTGCCGTGAGTGTGGCACGAACGAGGGGCTAGGCTCAACGCTACCAAGGTACACTGGGAAGCATATCCCACGTGGAGAATGCAACACCATGCCAACCCAAAGGGGGGGACTTGAAGAATACACCTATGACCCGAAGGAGCTGCATAGGGAACACTCTGGGGTATCCAGCCGAAGGTGGAAAATTTCAACCCCAGGCGTGGCAAGGGGTCTTGCCAAGGGAAGACACGAGCTACAAGAGACTTACCGTGGAAATACACATGTGGGGGTTACCCAGCGGGGGAACCAAGCACACGGAGGCACCTAGCCGAACACGAGGGGTGGCCTGAAAAGGGCACTCGCTCTGGTGACGACATCGACAGTGCTGGAGGAGCTCAGGGCTTACTGGGAAGCTCACCTGAGAGGAATAGCGCACGCATCCAGTCCGCGGAGTGGAATGGCGCAGCAAGCGAAGACACCTGAGCCTGTCCGGTTACTGGCCAGTAGGGGCGAGTACACGAGAGGATACAGGCTCCACTCTGAGATTATAAAATCTTGCGAATGTGTTGGGTGTCGCCCAGCCTGCAGCTCTACAAACGTCTGTTAGCGAGGCGCCATGCGCTAGAGCCCAAGAGGAGGCAACACTCCTGGTGGAGTGTGCTCTTACCCCGAGGGGGCATGGCATGCCCTGGACTTGATATGCCAGGACAATGGCGTCCACTATCCAGTGGGACAACCTCTGCTTGGAGAGAGCCTTCCCTTTCTGCTGCCCTCCGTAACAGACAAAGAGCTGGTCTGAGGTCCTGAAACACTGCGTCCGGTCTACGTAAGCGCGAAGGGCGCGTACTGGACAGAGCAGTGCCAAGGCTGGGTCTGCCTCCTCCAAGGGCAGCGCTTGCAGGTTCACCACCTGGTCCCTGAAGGGAGTGGTGGGAACCTTGGGCACGTATCCAGGCCGGGGTCTCAGGATGACGTGAGAATTGGCCGGCCCGAATTCCAGGCACGCTTCGTCAACCGAAAATGCCTGCAGGTCCCCTACCCTCTTGATGGAGGCCAAAGCAGTCAGGAGCGCCACTTTCAATGAAAGGAACTTCAGCTCGACTGACTGCAATGGCTCAAAGGGAACCTTTTGCAGGGCAGCTAAGACCACTGCTAGGTCCCAAGAGGGTACCTGAGGTGGGCGAGGAGGATTTAACCTCCTCGCACCTCTGAGGAACCTACTGACCAGGTCGTGCTGTCCAACCGTTTTAGAGTCCACCAGGTCATGATGAGCTGAAATAGCAGCCACATAGACCTTCAGGGTGGAGGGAGACAGCCTTCGCTCCAACCCTTCCTGGAGGAAGGAGAGCACGGACCCGATCGAGCATCTTCTGGGGTCCTCTCGCCGAGAGGAGCACCAGGTGACGAAGAGGTTCCACTTCAACGCATAGGCCTGTCTGGTAGACAGGGCTCTAGCGGAAGTGATGGTAGCCGCCACCTGAGGTGGCAGGGTACTCAAACCTGCCGCGTCCCGTCCAGGTTCCACACGTGGAGGTTCCACAGGTCGGGACGCGGGTGCCATATGGTGCCCCGTCTCTGAGACAGGAGGTCCTGTCTCAGAGGGATCGACCAGGGAGGTGCTGTCGCAAGGAGTACAAGTTCTGAGAACCAGGTCCGGCCGGGCCAATATGGGGCGACCAAAAGGACCTGCTCCCTGTCCTCCCTGATCTTGCACAGAACCTGTGCGAGAAGGCTCACTGGGGGAAACGCATATTTGCGTGGGCCCCGCGGCCAGCTGTGCGCTAGTGCATCCGTGCCGAGGGTCCCCTCGGTCAGGGAGTAGTACCAGCGGCAATGGGAAGAGTCGCGGGAGGCAAACAGATCTATCTGTGCGTCGCCAAACTGCTCCCAAATCAGCTGAACCGTCTGGGGATGGAGTCTCCATTCCCCCGGGAGCGGCTGGAACCGCGACAGCTCGTCGGCTGCGCAGTTCCGGTCTCCCGGGATGTGAACGGCACGAAGCGACCTCAGATGCTTCTGACTCCATAGGAGGAGATGGCGGGCGAGTTGCGACATCCGGCGGGAGCGTAGACCACCCTGTCGGTTGATGTACGCTACTGTTGCCGTGCTGTCTGAACGGACCAGAACGTGTTTGCCCTTGAGCAGGGCTCGAAAGCGGTGCAGGGCAAGACGTACGGCCAGCAACTCGAGGCAATTGACATGCCATAGGCGCTGGGGTCCTATCCAGGAGCCCGCGGCAGCATGTCCCTTGCACATGGCGCCCCAGCCCGTGGAAGAGGCATCTGTTGTGACAACAACATGCCTGGAAACTCGTTCTAGGGGAACACCTGCCCGTAGAAAACTGAGGTTCAACCACGGGGTGAAGGTCTGACGGCAGGCTCGGGTCACTGGGACCTGGAGGGTGCCGTGTTGCCATGCCCATCTCGGGACTCGATCGCAAAGCCAGTGCTGAAGCGGTCTCATATGGAGCAGACCAAGCGGGGTCACCGCGGCTGCTGACGCCATATGCCCCAGGAGCCTCTGAAAAAGTTTCAGTGGAACCGCACTCTTGCCCTCGAACTGGCGAAGACAAGTCAGCAGAGACTGCGCGCGCTCGCTCGTAAGCTGCGCGAACATGGCGACCGAGTCGATTTCCATACCGAGAAAAGAGATCCTCTGCGCTGGGGAGAGTTTGCTCTTTTCCCAGTTGACCCGAAGGCCCAGACGGGCGAGGTGCTGAAGCACCAGATCCCTGTGTTCGCAGACCTGATCCCGAGAGTGGCCTAGAATCAGCCAGTCGTCGAGATAGTTCAGGATGCGAACCCCGTGTTGCCTGAGCGGCACAAGGGCTGCCTCGACAATCTTCGTAAAGACGCGAGGGGACAGGGCTAGCCCGAAGGGGAGAACCGTGTACTGATATGCTTGCCCCTCGAAGGCAAACCGTAGAAACGGTCTGTGTCGAGGAAGAATGGAGACATGAAAGTACGCGTCCTTCAGGTCGATCGCTGCAAACCAATCCGAGGGACGAACGCACTCGAAAATACGTTTGGCTGTCAACATCTTGAATGGAAGCCTGTGCAGGGTTCGGTTCAAGACGCGCAGGTCCAGGATTGGCCGTAACCCACCGGTTTTCTTGGGTACAATGAAGTAAGGGCTGTAGAAGCCGGACTTCATCTCGGCTGGAGGGACGATCTCGATCGCACCCTTCGCCAGTAGGGTGTCGACCTCCGCACGCATGACAGGGGCATTGCCACCCACCACGGTGTAGCGGACTCCCCGAAAGCGGGGAGGAGACCGAGCGAACTGAATCGCATAGCCGAGCCGGATGGTGCGAGCGAGCCAACTGGACAGGTTGGGAAGCGCTAGCCAGGCTCCCAAGAACTGAACCAGCGGGGTCATGCGAACCACCGGCGTACCCCCGATGGGGCAGCGAGGCGGAATGACCGGCCCAGACAAGGGAGGCATGGGAGCGTCCCGGGGTGTGGGCGGGGTCGAATTCCGCGCCCTGACAGAGGAGACCAGGGAAGGACCAGCGTTCCACGGGGGTCTCGTCTGCCAGGGGGCTGGCGACAGAGGGGGCCGAGAGCGGCGAGGCCATGGGGCGTCGCGCACTGCCCGCCGCGCCCTCTTGAGGCTCGGAGGTGAGAATGTCAGTTCTTTCTTTAACCATTGATAGGGTACCGCCGGCCGTGAGGCCAGCGGCGGAAGGGAAAAACAAAAGATTCTCCCCCGGCCCTCCACCGGGGGAAGGAGTGGTCCTGTTACCATCTCCTGGGAAAGAACCGAGGACACCTCCGAGCCGCCCGTCTCAGGACCGCCGCTTAGACTGCCGTTTGGCAGGCTGGGGGGCTGGGACGGGCGGGGCCGCCTTTCTGCGACGTCCTCCACGCCTCGGCCCGGGTGAAGGCTGCTGCTGGGGCCGGGCAGGAGGGGCGGGAGTCGCAGGGGGGCGGCCTCGGCGGGGAGCAGACTGAGGCATCTGAGCCGGCGGCTGGGTGGAGGCAGCAGCTGGGCGCCGGGGCAGAATATGCTTAATTGCCTCAGTCTGTTTCTGAGCGGTCGAGAACTGTTGGGCGAAGTCCTCGACCGCCCCGCCGAATAGCCCATCCTGGGAAATGGGAGAATTGAGGAAACGTGTCCGCTCAGATTCTCTCATATCAGCCAGGTTGAGCCATAGATGTCGCTCCTGGACCACCGAAGTGGACATCACCTGACCAAGAGAGCGAGCGGTCACCTTCGTCGCTCGTAGAGCGAGGTCGGTGGCCGTCCGCAACTCCTGCATTAACGCAGGGTCAGCATTGCCCTCGTGCATGTCCATGAGCACCTTGGCCTGATAGACCTGTAGGGTGGCCATGGCATGCAGGGCGGACGCGGCATGGCCCGCAGCTCTGTAGGTCTTCGCCGTCAACGTGGACGTGAATCTACAGGCTTTGGACGGGTGCTTTGGGTCACCGCGCCATGTCGAAGCACTCTGAGGACACAGTTGCATCGCAACAGAGCGCTCAACAGGGGGAACCCCAGTGTACCCTTTCACCGCGCCGCCATCGAGGGCAGTGAAGGCGGAAGTGGTTGCCGAGCGATCGCGAAAAGTCAGGGGAGACTTCCACGATTTCGACACCTCTTCATGCACTTCCGGGAAGAAAGGCACTGGGGGCTGACGGGCGCCTTCGGCACGGGCCGCCCCCAGATACCAATCATCTAGCCGGGAACGCTCGGGACATGGCGGAGGGTTCCACACAAGCCCAATCGCCTCGGCCGCCCGGGCAAGCATGGCTGTGAGTTCCGGATCGGACTCGGGCAATGCTGGGACTCCCGAAGGAGGCAACACAGCCGAATCGTCATCTCCGGAGGAGTCCAGCCCACCTTGTGATGCGGCGATCGACATAGCATCCTCCGCGGGTGCGCCAAATGAAACGCAGGGCCCCGAACGGGAAGCCCCGGCGCCCTCATCAGGCAACACCACGGGTTGCAGTGTGCAGGAGGGGGGTGTGGCCCGAGGAGGATTTGTCGAGTTGTTCCACACCGTAACCCTCAGATCACCCTGACCACCAGCCAAAGTACCCCCTCCAGTGGAGGAAGTAGATTGGGGTGTGGTAGAGGGGACTCTCCCCCCATTACGGAGATCATGGAGTCTCGATCGCAACACTGAGATGGTCATGTTCCCGCAGTGAGAACATGACTCATCCATGAACGCGCGTTCAGCGTGCACGAGGCCCAAGCACGCCAAACAGCGATCATGACCATCAAACGGAGGTACCAGTCGACCGCACCCAGAAACGGAGCACGGGCGAGCCATCTTTAAAAAGACGTGCCACGTGCAGCTCTTTTAGAGAGGAGTGAAAAGCTCTGCAGAATGCCGAAGCACCCAGGGAGAACGCGCACGCTGTGCTCGATCACTGCACAGATCAGACAGGAAATGCGGAACTCGCTGGAACGTGCCGTAACACCAACACTCTGGAGAGAAACTCGTCTTGAAGAGGAAGCGCTCAGGCAGTAAACTCGGCTCTGAAGCAAAAACATAATGCGAGATTGCCACGCAACGCCCTTTATACCCACGCCGTGGGGCGGGGTTGCGGCATGCAAATTCCGCAGACCCATGGCATTTTCATGCCATTGGCTCGTTTTGTAGAGCTCAAAGGCGATTGGCTTCTAAGCGAAACCCCCATTCCGTCAGTAACTGACGTAACTCGTAGTGTACTGACTGAAAGGGAACTGTATTCTGGTGTGCGTCTTTCTGTGTGTCGTGTGTATGTCATAGTCAGGACATTCACAGACAGTGGGGGGGGGTTGTTGGATGCGCAAAACTCAATCTCGCCTAGGGCAAGCAAAGAGCTAGAGCTGGCCCTGGCTACCTCCATTCAAACTCAGAAATAGAAATTCAATTCAAAAGGCATTCTTGATTTAATTCTGAATGGCACACAACCCTGCTATTCATATTCCACTCTCAATGTGTGTTGTTTTCAGATAGAGCCATTGATTCAGAAGGGTCATGGGAATCTGGTTCATCACATTCTGCTCTACCAGTGCGACAGCAATCTGAACAAGAGCGAGATCAGCAGAGGACATGAATGCTACCATCCAAATATGCCAGACTCCTTCTTCACCTGCGAAACCGTTCTGTTCGCCTGGGCTATTGGGGGAGAGGTGGCCATTTCATACATTCATATTCATTCAAAATAATGCGAGTTTCAGATATTGAATGGAGATTATTTTATGTATTGCAGGGCTTCACCTATCCTCCACATGTTGGAATGTCTATAGGAACCTCAATAGATCCAGTCTACGTACAGATGGAGATTCACTTTGATAACCCATCTTTACAAAGAGGTACCGTATCTGTTTTTTATGTAACACTTGAACAGTTTAAGGCCAAAACTCCTTCACTTAGTGACCTATTTAATTACATTACAGAACATTACAGTTATTTAATGTGACATTTTGTGTCGGTTATTTTATTTTATGTATCTGTGCTTGAAATAATCAATATAGTCTCAATGGTATACTACAATGATTGTCAGTCAATCAATAATGAGCTTTTTTTGTTGAGCCAACACAATCTCATGTGTTGTCTAAACATATTTATATGTTTTTTGGGCCTTGTATATTTAGGGATCGGGTTTCCTTACTTTTTTTTTTAAATAATCATGCCTTTTTGTATGTTAAACATCGCACAAATTTACATGAAATCGCCACCTCACAACATAGTTTTGTTTACCCATGAGATCAGGTCGGTTAGGCTGCAAACTTCAGAGCTGCTCAAGAGTTTTGCTCTCTCCACAGGGATAGTGGACAGTTCAGGCCTGCGTTTGTACTACAGCCCCAGCCTGAGGCGCTATGATGCTGGGGTCATCGAGACAGGAGTGTGGGTCAGTCTCTACCACATGCTGCCCCCAGGCATGCAGGATTATATTACAGAAGGACACTGCACACAGGAGTGTCTTCAGGAGGTGGGACCGAAAAAACACAGCAATTTTTGTGGTTACACTCCATTTACACTCTATAAGATGATATTTGTTAGCTACACTACCATTCAGACATTTGGAATCACTGTGTTTTTGAACAAAATCAATACTCTTCACTAGGATGCAATAAGTTACAGTAAAGACTATTTTTTTAAATGATATATATATATAAATGCTGTTGTAAAAGTCTTTTATGCATACCTAGGCTGCATTTATTTGGTCAAAAACTTTTTTAATACAATTTTTATTGTAATATATTTTTAAATTAAATGTATTCCAGTGATTGCAAAGCTGTATTTTCAGCATCATTACTCCAGTCTTCAGTGTCACATGATCCTTTAGAAATCATTCTAATTTGCTAATTAACACTTCTTATTATTCTCAATGTTGAAAACAGCTGCTGCATATTTTTGTGGAAACTGTGATACATTTTTCAAGATTCTTTGATGAACAAAAAGTTCAAAATAATAACAGAATTTATTTGTATCTTTTGTATCATCATAACAATCTTTACTGTCATTTTTGATCAATTTAATGCATCCTTGCTGAATGAAAGTATTATTTTTTACTTTCTTTACACTTTATTTTGATGGTCCCTTTGAACATTCGGTTCACTATAAGTACATTTGCAACTACATGTCAACTAACTCTCATTAGAGTATTAGTAGACTGTCTGCTTAATATCTGTCAACTCATTCTACTGACTATAAGTATCTTTGCAAGAACATGTAAACCTATTCTAACCCTAACCCTACCAGTCTACTAATACTCTACTAACACTCTAACGAGAGTTAGTAGACATGTAGGTGCAACGTTACTTATAGTCAACAGAGTGTGTTAAAGGGACCATCAGAATAAAGTGAAACCAAAAATTACATTGATTTCAAACTTTTGAACGTATATTAAAAAGAAAACAATTTTCAAACATTTTACTAATTAAATGTTACAAATGCTACAAAAAGCTTTAATTTTCTTTAAAAATGAAAAAATGTCTTATTAGTTACAAACTTTTTAAAGTGCCCCTATTATGCTATTTTAAAGTGTGCTAATTTTGTTTTGGAGTCTCCAGGTTTACATGCATCAAAGGTCAAAAAACACTTTCATTTTCTCATAATATTCATTGCACAGCACCACATTTTTCAATGATTCTCAAACGACTCGATGGATGAGTCTCTCTAAATCCCTCCTTTCTGTGAGCTGCTCTGCTCTGATTGGCCAGACGGCCCAGTCTGTTGTGATTGGTCTACCGCGTACAGCACGTGTATCAGAAGTTAAATGCCCATTACCATAACTGAACTTCAGCTCCGGAGGCTTCGTAACGCTCAGCGATTGTACACACTGTAAAGAGAGTAACAATGACGTGGATTTTACCACATCAATCCGAGCACGAGTACGATGATGAAACATTGAAGAACTAGTTATTCAACCTGAACCTCCATCACAAGGACGACTTGAGCAGGACGTTTCTCAGTGATACGCTATTCATTTTGAGGTTCATTATGGGATGTTGCAGCTGTAATTCCTCACCATCAGCATTAGCAAGTGTGTGTCCATCAACAAACCCATGTGTGTATTTCTCATTTATTGTGGTGCTCATGTGGGAACTGTATCAATAACAGCGCATACGTTAATCCAGCACTAGCGTGAATGACTGATGGAACATAAACGCTTGTAAAACAAATCTTGCACCATCCTTTATTTTTACTCAAAGTAGTAAGAACGACAGACAATCTGCATTAATACACACAGTTATAGGTAATAGTGGTAATAGTGAAGTATTTCAGTAAGACAGTAATAACGTGAGTTAGCCGGTTAGCCTGAAACGTACACAATACTATGCATCAATAATTATTCATACTTACAGGTTGTGATTCTGAGGAACTGGTCCAAATAAATTGGGTACTGACCCATCTTTCAAGAGCAAGCATTTTGAGAATCCTGCGTTGAATTCGACGTACAACATAGGCGGGCATTATGCATGTCTTTTTTAGTGACGTAGAACCGTAACGCAGTGGGATTCGAAATACAAACGACGGTTCGATTCTTTCTTTTGGGAGACAATAACTTTATTTATTGTGCACTTTAGACTTTACAAATTTGCAGAATGTTTACATTCACAAAAAGCGATATTACACACTGCATGAGAGGGAATATTCGAAAAACCATAATGGGGCACTTTAATATTAGTGCAAGTTTCTCAAAACCCAGACAAAAAAAAAAGAAGTATAACATGTTTCTCTCTTCCTGTAAGTCATTAGACAGTGAGATGCCCAGTGGAGTTCATGTGTTTGCAGTTCTGCTCCACGCTCACCTGGCAGGACGGGCTATCAGAACCAGACACTTCCGCCAGCAGGTCGAGCTCCAGCCACTGGCCTCAGATGATCAGTTTGATTTCAACTTCCAGGAGTTCCAGCCGCTCAGCCAGGAGAGGATCATCCTGCCTGTCAGTCAGAAACCATTTCAGTTTCATAATCTGCATTGCTCCGTCTGAGGGTGAAATTGATGTTTTGCATTGATCACCAGATAGAGTGAACCTCACAGTTTGCTTTACCCATTTTTGGAAAACCAAGAAATAGTTTTATAATACAGAGGACAGACTGTGCTTTTATCCCTCACAGTCTCGTTTGGGTCAAATTAAATGGCATTTACTCAGACTAAAATCACTGTTCTCTGAGGGGTTGGTAGTATTTTAGTAGTAAAGAATAGAGCAAATATCATTAACTTCTCCAGTGTCTCAGCCATATCCAAGCACTTTGTATTACCTAAGAGTAGTGTAATGAATTCAACATGTAGAGAGCCGGCATTGTGCATCTGTGTCTATTTAAAAGGGCCTACAGGCGAGAGGTGACTCATGTGTGAGTTGTGACTTGTCATCCTGCTCTATTCTGTGATAACAATCAGCAAGGTTTTAACGGTTTATGCTCAAATGAGTTTTAATGACCTATTCTGTTAGGCTAGCACCCAACAGTGAGCATAATAGATAAGCAAATGTTTTGTATTATCCTTGCGTTAACAGACCTGTTTTTCTGTCACCAGGGGGATTCTCTAATCACTGAATGTAGATACAGCACTAAAGGCAGAATGAACATGACCTGGGTAAGATTAAAGCTTGTGAAGTCTTGTTTCCTTTTTTTTAACAACAATTGTACAGATATGTGACACACATACAGAATTATTAATGATATTAATCCTGGATAATAGCAGACCTTAGTTAACTGTAATAGAGCTTTTCAGTCAAGATGTGATTTGTAGGCCACCCCGAGCAGTAATTTCCCATGGCTTCCTTTGGGAATTTCTAATGGGATTTTAAAATAGCATTTCTTGATTTATGACTACAAAAGGTCTGTGGTGAATATTACTTGAAACTTTATCATTTTGTTCTCCAAATTAAAGGGATAGTTCACCCAAAAATGTAAATTCTGTTATCATTTCCTCACCCTCATGTTGTTCCAAAACTATGACTTTCTTTCTTCTGTGGAACATAAAAGATACGTTAATTAAATTATCTTATTTTGTGTTTCACAGAAGAAAGACAGTTGTATAGGTTTTGGACCAACAAGAGGGTGCAAATGATGACAGAATTATCCCTTTAAGTTTACAACATTTTACACGTTGTAAGGTACACAACCACGGTAGTCCTAATGTATCAACTTCTTAGCAACTTTAAAGGGGTCATGAACTGCATTGTTGTATTGTTTTATAATGTTTCCTGGGTTACACTTATAATGTTAGTATGATTTTTACATCAAAAATTGTAAGGATTTAGCCTCTGATTTGAACGCTCTGTTTGAAGGGGCGTGTCTGCTTTGAGACTTCAGTGTAAATGCCCACTGCTGTGATTGGCTGACATCTTTGCATATGAAATAGCTAAGTATTATATGTTTAACCCCTAGAGAACTGCAGTGTTTTGGGGGCCCATGATATGTTTTGACATGGCCTGACATTGCTCTCTCGAAAACTTTTAGCACGTTTTTACTGTTACAGCTCTCAAGGTTAACTAATCGTGAAAAGTGTTGATTATAGCATTATATTTAGATCTATGGCATTATATTCAGATCATGGCATGAAAGGTTGCAGTGATGAGCATTGTAGCCGATCACAGACATGTTGAGCTCATGAATGCTGTGATCTCGTCATCGCAACTCAATTTCTGCTCACTAATGAATGCTTTCATCATAACTAACAGTGCAAACACAATGTAAATAAGAGATTTGTTGATTATTACGGGAGTTTTGGCGCGAGTCCAGAACTCAGTCACTGATAAACTCGCGCTGTTTGATTGACAGCTCCAGCGATTGCAAAGGGAGCGTTCTTTGAATGCTTTGTATATATAATTTAATCACAGTTTAAATGACAGATTATTTTCATCCTACTAAGAGAAACAATGTGAAGTTGAGCGTTTAGTCACAAAGATCATCTGACTGTACATGAATCATTACATATCAGAAATCACTGGTCACAGATCAGGCATTAGAATTAACATGGTTACTTACATGTTGTGGCATTACTGTCGAGTCCATATCGTAAAAGTCTGTTTGCAAAGCCTGCGCCGAAATCCACAGTGAAATGTACCGAGTACAAATAAATAATCCGTTCGAAGGTAATGTTATTTGTAGTCCATCCTATGTCGCTCTTCTCTCCTCGTCATCTCACTAACACGCCAGTGGGCGGGGCCAAAGTTGCGATGATGAAGTAGGCGTTGATCTTCTTCTGCAGAGGCGGTCTTTCACCATCTATTACAGGCTCATTCCACAATGAGTCATCCTCTAGGCTTGGTTACAATAAAAGCTGTTTTTGGACTAACAAGGAAGTTTTCAGTTCTGAAACTTACAGGATATTCTTATAGTATGATGACCTCTTATATGTCAAAAGCTCAAGGAAAATTAGATTTCTCTGTGAGAAATGACCCCTCATGACCCCTTTAAGAACCCTAATACAGGTGCTGGTCATATAATTAGAATATCATCAAAAACTTTTTTGATTTCACTAATTCCATTCAAAAAGTGAAACTTGTATATTATATTCATTCATTACACACATACTGATATATTTTAAATGTTTATTTCTTTTAATTTTGATGATTATAACTGACAACTAAGGAAAATCCCAAATTCAGTATCTCAGAAAATTGGAATATTGTGAAAAGGTTCAATATTGAAGACACCTGGTGCCACTCTCTAATCAGCTAATTAACTCAAAACACCTGCAAAGGCCTTTAAATGGTCTCTCAGTCTAGTTATGTAGGCTACACAATCATGGGGAAGACTGCTGACTTGACAGTTGTCCAAAAGACGACCATTGACACCTTACACAAGGAGGGCAAGGCACAAAATGTCATTGCAAAAGAGGCTGGCTGTTCACAGAGCTCTGTGTCCAAACACATTAATAGAGAGGCGAAGGGAAGGAAAAGATGTGGTAGAAAAAAAGTGTACAAGCAATAGGGATAACCGCACCCTGGAGAGGATTGTGAAACAAAACCCATTCAAAAATGTGGGGGTGGACTGCAGCTGGAGTCAGTGCTTCAAGAACCACTACGCACAGACGTATGCAAGACATGGATTTCAGCTGTCACATTCCTTGTGTCAAGCCACTCTTGAACAACAGACAGCGTCAGAAAAGTAAAACTTGTATATTATATTCATTCATTACACACATACTGATATATTTCAAATGTTTATTTCTTTTAATTTTGATGATTATAATTGACAACTAAGGAAAATCCCAAATTCAGTATCTCAGAAAATTAGAATATTACTTAAGACTAATACAAAGACTGAAAAGTATGAACATGAAAAGTATGAGCATGTACAGCACTCAATACTTAGTTGGGGCTCATTTGCCTGAATTACTGCAGCAATGCGGCGTGGCAGGGAGTCGATCAGTCTGTGGCACTGCTCAGGTGTTATGAGAGCCCAGGTTGCTCTGATAGTGGCCTTCAGCTCTTCTGCATTGTTGGGTCTGGCATATCGCATCTTCCTCTTCACAATACCCCATAGATTTTCTATGGGGTTAAGGTCAGACGAGTTTGCTGGCCAATTAAGAACAGGGATACCATGGTCCTTAAACCAGGTACTGGTTGCTTTGGCACTGTGTGCAGGTGCTAAGTCCTGTTGGAAAATGAAATCTTCATCTCCATAAAGTTGGTCAGCAGTAGGAAGCATGAAGTGCTCTAAAACTTCCTGGTATACAGCTGCGTTGACCTTGGACCTCAGAAAACACAGTGGACCAACACCAGCAGATGACATGGCACCCCAAACCATCACTGACTGTGGAAACTTTACACTGGACCTCAAACAACGTGGATTGTGTGCCTCTCCTCTCTTCCTCCAGACTCTGGGACTCTGATTTCCAAAGGAAATGCAAAATTTACTTTCATCAGAGTACATAACTTTGGGCTACTCAGCAGCAGTCCAGTCCTTTTTGTCTTTAGCCCAGGCGAGACGCTTCTGACGCTGTCTGTTGTTCAAGAGTGGCTTGACACAAGGAATGCGACAGCTGAAACCCATGTCTTGGATACGTCTGTGCGTAGTGGTTCTTGAAGCACTGACTCCAGCTGCAGTCCACTCTTTGTGAATCTCCCCCACATTTTTGAATGGGTTTTGTTTCACAATCCTCTCCAGGGTGCGGTTATCCCTATTGCTTGTACACTTTTTTTCTACCATATCTTTTCCTTCCCTTCGCCTCTCTATTATTGTGCTTGGACACAGAGCTCTGTGAACAGCCAGCCTCTTTTGCAATGACCTTTTTTGTCTTGCCCTCCTTGTGCAAGGTCAATGGTTGTCTTTTGGACAACTGTCAAGTCAGCAGTCTTCCCCATGATTGTGTAGCCTACAGAACTAGACTGAGAGACCATTTAAAGGCCTTTGCAGGTGTTTTGAGTTAATTAGCTGATTAGAGTGTGGCACCAGGTGTCTTCAATATTGAACCTTTTCACAATATTCTAATTTTCTGAGATACTGAATTTGGGATTTTCCTTAGTTGTCAGTTATAATCATCAAAATTAAAAGAAATAAACATTTGAAATATATCAGTCTGTGTGTAATGAATGAATATAATATACAAGTTTCACTTTTTGAATGGAATTAGTGAAATAAATCAACTTTTTGATGATATTCTAATTATATGACCAGCACCTGTATATACAAAAAAAAAAATTTAATTTAAAATGTAAAATTCAAAAAAAAAATACTGTACGACTATAGACTAAGGCCCAGATTTACTAACAGCTTGCGGCAGCGCAAACACTCTTTTGGTTTTAAAACCTACTGTCGGGATTTACTGAAGACATGCAGTAACAAATTAGCGAGAAAAAAAAGCGTGAACAGTTATTTTTGCGACTGACCTTATTTCATATGCATTTGTATGCAAAAATTATGGGAAGAGAGTATTTAAATGAGTCATGCAAGTTGATTTACTATGGTTTGCGCTAGTTCATTTGGTATTTGTGCCATTTATTTACCATCAAAAAAAGCACGTCTTAAACCAGACGCTAATTTGCGCTGTTCTTGGTTGATTGTGTTGCTCATTATGGAAACTGTGTGCTTTAAATTGTGCGTCGTCAGTAGATCACGCGCAGAACTTTCCACTTCCATCTGCACTTTTTTGGAATTGCGCTCTCATGCTGTTTGCCCTGTTTGGTAAATCTGGCCCTAAAACTATAGACTTTAGGACTACAAACAGCTCTATTAGAAACACGTCTTTGAATCTCAACAGCAGGGTTTTTTTCCAGACGGTCCGTGAAAGACTGCATGCTCTTGGCTAAACAATGTGTCTGCAAACAGCTGCAAGTCTGTGGAGATGGATCCAGCTGCTGACGTTTGCCCGTACACATGAAGCCAGTGAGCTGATAGGCTAAGCCGAGCTGCTTTTTCTCTGTAGACCGTCCACAATCCATAAACATCAGGGCCAAATCACTGGTGTTTTGGATTCATATTAGAGAGATCAAGATATATTTTCTGCTCTGTGCATGTCAGTTCAGCTTTGCTCAGTACTGGGCATAATTTGTCACAGGCCTCTGGCTGTAACAGTGATTCAGATGCATTATGTCAGTGTAGTATTTCAAGGTCTTGACCCTAGTAATGTGGAATCTTTTTTTTTTTTCTACAGGGAGGTCTTAGTACACGGGATGAGATGTGTTTGTCATATCTGCTGTACTACCCCAGGGTTAACCTAGCCAGGTGTGAGAGTTTACCAGAAATCACCGGTCAGCTCAAATTCATTGGGGTCAAAGAGATTCAGGAGCCTGTTACGTAAGTCTGAAAAAACACCTTAGAAAAGGGCTTCTTTGTTAGTTGCATAAGTACATTTATCATAAATGGCACTGAAGTATGCAGCAGCACAACAAAAACATCCCAATTACCTGACAGATATGACTGTATTAAGCAGCATGAAATTGTCCATCCATGACTTCTGTTCCACAGGAGTATAAATATGAGGAAACACAAAGGCCAAATTCCCTTCATTCATCACAATGAGTAAAACCACAGAATATAGTTCTGATGTGCAGCAAAAGATTGTTGAGCTTCACAAAATAGAAAGTGTCTGTAAGAAAATAGCTAAAGCATTGAAAATCCCCATTTCCACCATCAGGGCAATAATTAAGAAGTTCAATCAACTAAAGATGTTAGGAATCTGCCTGGAAGAGGACGTGTGTGTATATCGTCCTAATGCACGGCGAGGAGGAGAGTTTGAGTGGACAAAGACTCTCCAAGATCACAGATGGAGAATTGCAGAGATTAGTTAAGTCATGGGGTCAGAAAGACTAAAAAAATTATCAAACAACCCCAACAGAAAAATCCTCCTTTCTCATCCAGAAACTCCAGCATATTCAGTGTTAGACACGACTGGAGCTTCAGACGGGACCTGGTTCTGTGGTCAGATCAAACTAAAAAAAGAGCTTTTTGGCAGCAAACACACCAGATGGCTTTGGTGCAAACAGGGATAAAAAGTCCCCCATGCCCACGGTTAAATATACTGCTGGATCTTTAATGTTGTGGGTCTGTTTTTTTGCTGGAGGTCCTGGTCATCTTGTTCAGATTCATGGTATCATGGATTCTAGCAAATACCAACAGATAAAAAATCCAAACCTGACGCTTTTGCTAGAAATCTTATAATGGTCCGTGGCTGGATCTTCCATCAGGACAATGATCCAAAACAAACATCAAAATCAACACTGAGCACAAAATGAAGCTTCTGCCATGGCCGTCCCAGTTCCCTGACCTGAACCCTATAGAGAATGAGTGATGAACTGACGAGAAGAGCTGGGAATCTGAAGGATCTGGAGAGATTCTGTATGAAGGAATGGTCTCTGATCTCCAAACTCATCAGGCATTATAGAAGAAGACTCAGAGCTGTTATCTTGGGAATAGGATGTTGCAATATTTGTGGCCAACGTGAACTAGAGAAAAACATTTATTTCAAAATGAGATTTTCCCCCCACTTTCGATTGTTTTACTTCAATGAAAGGTTTGAATTTTGTGGGGGTTTTTTTAATGAAAGATCAAAATAATTAACAATGTAGATTTATTTTCACAGCTGCCTTTGCTCATATTTACCAAGAGTGCCAATATTAGTGGAGGGCACTGTGGCGTCACTATCATAGACCTGTAGCTTAACAGCGGTTGATTGATGGCCTGCCGGGTAGTTAGATGATCAAATGAGAATAAATGTTTTCACTTATCATCTAAATGTTCTTGCTGTCATGTCAGCACATGAGTTTTACCAGAAGACATGCCATCTTGTTTCCATCAGAAAGTACAAATGGTTTGTCCGACCCACTGGAACATCTGGAATGGTCATTGCAAAATGTGTTTGTCTCATTCTAAGAGAGCTAAAAAAGAAAGACACTTTGAAAGACAGATGTTATCAGTTTGCCCCTTCTTGCGATTTTCATTGCTGAGATAAAAATAAATAATCCATCAATCTCTTTTACATGTTTCTGAAATTCCAGTTATGCTAAACTCTATTTTTGATTGGAAACACATTATCTGTGGACATCGTAACATCACTGTTGTGTAACCCATCAGTTTAGTAACACATTTCAAACATGGTGTCATCTAGAAAGATAAGTGGTTCTTAGCTAAACGTAGGCGGACTAGCTCTTCAAGATGTTATCGCAACCATGGTATAAATAAAGACATAACATATGAGTTTTAAGGGAGGTCCACATCTCAGAGCAGCTGCGTGTTTTCGAATCCCAGGTTCTGTGGGCGTCTGCTGAGCTGCTGATGTTTTGTGTAGATTCCTTTCACTATTTTGTGTAGAGAGAGAGATGTGTGGTTTGTTATGTCCGCACATGTTTGTTTGTGATTTTGCGTGTGAGCAGGCGAATGTATGTTTTGGATGGACGTGGGTGTGTGTGTACGTCTGAAATGAGGAACATCTGAAGGGCCCTGCTGGTAGAGTGTGTTTATTCGGCCCCCTGAGGCTCGGAGCAGTATTGTGCTCAGATGCTGGAATTGGGAGGATTGTAAGGGAAAAGACCTGGCAACTCTAAACAGATTTAGTTTCAAAGCTCTGCCCCAAGCGCCCTCTGTCTTTCGATCACCACACACTCACTCACACACACACACACACACACCTATAAAGCTCACTGAGGGGATATGGACCGTCAGGAGTATCTTTGATCAGTGAGTACATTTATGACACTCAAACCATCATATATGATGAGGAATATGGTAAACAGTTCCATAATTAATGTTTAAAAATCTGCATTCAGTTTAATTTCACAGATGCAGGCCTTATTCAAGTAGCACAGAAGTACCCTAAAACTCATTTACACGTTTAAAAATTCAGTACTGATAAGAGGAGTTGGAGTATAGCGCAATTAAATGAATATAAACCATGACATTTGTGTTGATGTGTATAGACTTATAAGCCATGCATAAAGTGTTTAATATTAAAGGAAAAGTTTACTGAAAAATTAAAATATATATATAATTTACTCCCCCTCAAGTCATTTCAAACTTGTATGGCTTTCTTCTCTGAAACACAAAATAACAAGTTGAAGGTCGCCATGAAATTAAAATAGAAGTTTTTTTGTCTTTGAGTATGAATATGTTATGCTAGTGTGCTCCAAAATAAAATTCGTACTTAGAAGATATAAGCATGCAAAACTTCTCTCTCTCACTTCTGTTAGCACATGACGTCATCACTGCGTTGCTGTGGCGCGAAACGCAGATGGAGGGCAGGAAGTGATTTTCTACATGAGAAGCACTATCACAAACTCAAAATGCCTGTTTTGCTTCGTTTATTGTTGCTCAAATCGATCAAACGGAGAAACCACAAGGAGCTGTTATCTTTTATGTAACTTTTATTCGTTTTTAACTTTAAAAGTTGTCGCCTTTAATGGCGTTTTGCGTCTGCTGATACTGAAATTAATACGGATACCTGCTGACCTTTTGTTTTGTTTTTGACCTGGTTAAATATTCACATTCTTCATAGTATCGTTTGCAGGGAAGAGAAGCTATTTTATCGCATTGCATGATCATTTGATGTTTTGTAGAATTCCGTTCACAATGTTGATCTGGTTACCGTGAAAACAGTGTCACACGCTGGGCACTTGCTGCTGCTTCAGCCATCATATGGTGGAAATGTCCAAATAAACAAGCTGACAGAAGTCAATCCATTTCTTTGCGGGAAAGGTGTAATGTAACTGAAGTTTTATTGTTGTCATTGTAAATATATTTACTTTCCCATATGGCCACGGTGGAAAATCAAAGAGGGTCACATTCAGCGGACAGGCACTGTATTTTTTTTCAACAACCAAAATCAAACCTATGGAAGCTTGTGAACAGTTTGAAGTGTCTGTGTGCAAGTTCTGCCGAGTGAGAGTCTTACTCGCAAATGTAATGTTTATTATTAAACCAAACAAAATACAAAACTTTCAAAAACACTCAGCAATGTGATTTATTTCATTGAGTGATAGGGTTTAATCTGTGACATTATTACTAGATTTGCTATCCGGCGTCTTCCCGTCACCTCCTCAACTTGCTTCCCTTAGTGTTTTTACAGGCGGAAAAGTATATTACACTGTCCAGTTTTCTCCCTGAACGATGATGTGAGTTCCTAAGGCAATTCTCGATGCAGCATGAATGACCCACAATGGCAACATTTTTCACAATCATGACAGAAAATCAAAATACTGCCCTAAACTCACTAGCAGAAAGGCAGCATGATATAAAGCTGCACATTCTACATATCTACCGCCTCAATGGCAGGCAAGTCTTTCAATTCAGTAGAAAAATCGCTCCTCTTCATAACTTAAGAATCACATCCAACATATTTTCAGATTTTCTGTTTGAACCTTTCTAAACCAGCACAGTACGGACTTCCTTTTTCACTTCCTGCCCTTCATCTGAATTTCGCACGTCATCAGAATAACGTGACTGCAAATAAGCTATTACACCAGTGATTTTGATGACATCATTCTGCACTTCAGCTTCTCGTCAGATTTTCTGTCCAATCAAATGCTCTCTAGAATCTGAAGCCCCACCCCCTACATTATAAATAGACGCTGAAGCTGCGGCTAAAACCAGTCACTTGTTCTCACATTAACTATTTTCTACATGGTGAATGTCACATAGTGCACTATATAGGGGGTAGGGAACGATTCAGAGAGTGTAAATATGCTTTCCAATGGGGTGAGAATGAAGTCTGGTTTCACGTTAGTGTCACTCGAACCGTGAAGCTCTGGTCCAGAGACACGATAGCACAGAGCGGATCATATACACGAGTTGCCTCATATCAGAAAACGTATCGGGCACATTTGAATTATGCACAGAATGCTATATTTTAAAGCGATATGGAAGATATTAGGAGGAGAAACAGTTAGAGATTAGGAGGAAACTGCAGCTTTACCGAGCTCAACGAGCCGAGCTGTGATATAAACAAAACGCTATTGGCTATTTTTAAAAAGGGGTGGAGCTGTTTGATTATGCCCCACCCTGTCTTCCTGTTTCAGTGGAAATCTGAATGAAAACTGAAGCATTTAGTACACAAATGCTTTGTACTATTAGTGTGGAAAATTAGGTTGCTGTGCTCTGAAAATCTGAACAAATCATTCCATCTTGTAAAAGAGTAATCGATTTATTAAAAGATTCATTTAAAAAATGATCCGACCACTACTTCTCTCATGAGCACACCAAGAGAGCCAGGGGTGTCTTCAGTAAATAACAGTTGCTTTATATAATCTAAATTCAAATATGGTGGACAAGTGTCATTTAGTTCAAAAGAGTCATATGGACTCATTTTATGAAACTTTTTAGGTGCTTTGACAGCTCCAGTTCCTGTTCCCTGTAACTGTATTTGAAAGTATGGTTATGACATTAAGTAAATGCACTACACTAAAACCATCTCTTTTGCTTTTTGAAGGACTTGGCCTTTTGTGATTAAGAGTCCTAAGAAATACAGCAACCTCTCTTTCACGGAGGCCATGGACAAATATAAGTGGACG